>WNWK01012030.1:0-17500 GCA_009830355.1 Cherax destructor
GTCCGGCTTCGGAGGAGCTGGTGGAGATTCATAATCTTTGACATATTGTACCATTGTATTCATGTTCATGTTTGTGTGTTTCATAAATGTATTCTGTCTATTAATAAAGCATTTATATGTATGTATGTGTGTATATAGGATGGTGGTAGGAGAAGTGGAATATTCAACGGCTTCAGGAAGAAATCCAAATATTCTTCCTTGATGCCTTTTATCCACTTCTCCGAGGCTATGGGTCCCACAATTTGACTAGAGTGGACCCATTCTATATTTTTTAAATATATATATATATATATATATATATTTTTTTTTTTTTCGTTATGTTCAGAATGATTTTGGCGAAATTATTGCATACACAAATTTTCACTTGTCTTATATAGAAAGGTGAGCGTTGCTATTTAAGCCAAAATCGCAAGTTTTACCTAATCGGCACGACATATATATATATATATATATATATATATATATATATATATATATATATATATATATATATATATATATATATATATATATATATATTTATGTTTTACTAATAAAAATTACTGGTCTTCATGTAGACTGGGATAGACATGAGGCTGTGTAATGACACTCAGTTCATGTAAGATGGTACCGGGCCGTGTCTGTGTGGTCCTCGGGGATTACTGGATTACCGGGGCGTGTCTGTGTGGTCCTCGGGGATTACTGGATTACCGGGGCGTGTCTGTGTGGTCCTCGGGGATTACTGGATTACCGGGGCATGTCTTTGTGAGCTTGTAACCGGGAAGCACTGTAAAGTATGACTTGTGGAGGACAGAACTCTCAGTTTGCTGGAACTGAATTTATTCTCTGTTGTCACCGCTGGAGGGAAAATATTAATGGATCTCATTAGGAGAAAGAGAGAGAGAGAGAGAGATAATAAATAAATAAGCAGACAGTCTTGTAACCTTGCCATCCCTGAAGACATGGAAGAAAATCAACAACGTAATTAATGTTGTCGGGAAAGAGCAAAGAAAGCTAGTTCTCTCTCTCGCTCCAACACAAGACCTGTTTCTCTCACTCTCCTTCTCGTTATTCACTCTTTTCCCAAGAGATGAACCTGAGGGAGCAGGCGCTTACCTGCCTTTCAGTCTCTCCCTTCTTTCTTCCCTCCCTCCTCCTCTCCCTCCTCAACCCCTCCCTCCCTCCCACACTCCCTCATCCCCTCCCTCCCTCCCACCCTCCCTCATCCCTGTTAACATCAACTCTGGCTTCCTCGCTCACTCTCTCATCAATCCGCTTAACGTTCTGTTATTCCCATTATATATTTGCCAATAGATGACAGTAGCACAGCTATTAATCAACTAGTTTAACAGAGCTGCGGTTCTTACAGTGATTTACAATGATATAAATAAGTTTATCACTCTTAGTTCCCTCCTACACATCCTGGAACGTGTGCGCGAGTCTGCAATTTTTGATGAACTCCATCACTAAATAAATGTATTACTATAATTTTTAAAGGAGTGGCCAGTGGAAGGCTTCGGTCAGATGACCGAAAGTTCCAGCTGCGGGTCATCATATGACTGAGACCCACGTAGGAAACACTTTTCTTGTTTCCTGACAAACCTTACCTAACCTAACCTAACCTAACCTAACTTAACCTAACCGAACCCAACTCATATATATATATATATATATATATATATATATATATATATATATATATATATATATATATATATATATATATATATATATAACAATTATGTATTATAGGATTGGATACAAATGTGGTGAAATGGGAGAAATGTCGGAGGTCAGTGGGAGGCCTTTACCCAGGCAATAACCCCGCTATGTAAGCCAGAGGTTTTACCAGAGAGTAAGATGGTCCACTGGGAGGTATTAGCATACGTGTGTGAGCGAGGGTATCAGCATACGTGTGTGAGCGAGGGGTATCAGCGTCTGACTTTTAAACTCGCTGACACATAATCTAGGGTGAGACGGATTGTTCATCATGAAGCAGCCGGCTGCACCCTATGTCTGACTAGCTTCCCATGCTGATATGTCTGCTTTAAGAAAGTAACTAAGCGAATTTATTTAGGCACAGGTACACATAAGTACAATTATCATACGTAGTGTCAATTACCCAGGATAACCCCAAAAAGGTCAGAGAAAGTGACTTATTTCCACTGGGGTCCTTGTAATATTTTATTATTGAAACCTTGCTGGCTGTCTGTTCGACTTGGCCTTTGTAAGACTGTCAGTATGGACGCCTGAACACTTTACACGTCAGTTTTTAATGTCTGTTATGCTGTTCCTCGTGTCTGTTGTGTACGTAAGATTCTACGAGTGTTTGAGAAACAGACGTGAAGTCACAGCTTATCACACCTCCTCCTGTGTTGTCTACATATATTGGTGTCCAACTGCAGGCCAGCTGCAGGCCAGCTGCAGGCCAGCTAGCCAGCGCTATAAGCGTTCAAGTGAGCCACTTATCTCTGTTATCTTCGTATATTTTGCAGGCTGCTGCAGGTCTGCCTGCAGTCTGTTGAAGTGAACCTTGAAGGTAAACACTGCGATCACTCACCATCCTGGCATCTACCAGCTGTTTTAACTTTAGCTTTAAATAATAACCTATCACAATTACTCCCAGTGGAAGTAAGTCACCGTGACTGAGTTTTCTCTGGGAGTTATTCTGGGTAACCTTCAAAAGTTATTATGTATGAAAGTTTGTGTACTTTGTGAAATGTATTAAGATTGTCCTCAGTGTGATACCCATCAATTATTTACGTTGATGGTTCTGTTCACCAATCCACTGGTGCAGCTGGTAGTGCTGCTGTTGTCCTACAGAGTGATGGCTCTCTTAAAGAAATTGGAGCACGCATCAATAACTGGGCTTCTACCCTTCAGACAGAACTGTTTGCCATACTCCTTGCACTCAAATGCGTCCATGTATCTAAGGTTAACTCTCTAATTGTAACTGATTCTCTGTCATCCATAAATGCTCTCAACTCATCAAGTATAACTTAGCATGCTCGTGTCAGAAGCCAGGCACAGGTATGGTAGGATTCTGGATAGTAGAGTCAGAGTGCACATGCTGTGGATTCCATCTCACATTGGTCTTCAGATGCATGATAGAACTGATAAATTGGCTAAGTTTTATGCTTTCAAGAGGGATAGATTACAATCTTGGCTTGTCAGTTAGCAGTTTGAGAACAATAATACGAAAAGAACTTCAACTGAATTTTATTGACTTAAGACTCAGGAGTTTGACACCAGTCAGTCCATCTATCATCATTCTATCATGCAGGAGGAGCCACATGTCTATGGTGCATCCAACAAAATAAGCAGACTCTTGGATGTCACTACCGCCCGCCTCCGGCTGGTTACAAGTATCTTTGGCAGGTTAAATCACCACCACCAGATGTAGACCAAACAAGATGTAAACTTTGCCAGTTGGATTATTGTCACACCCTGCGTCATTATGTACTGGAGTGCGATAAAATTAATGAATTCAGAGACTACTCATTCAGAAATGTTCAAGATATGTCAAAGTATTTTATCCACAGTGGTATATTACAGACCATTCTGGAAAAATACCCTGACTTTGCTCCCTGTAAATAAAGCATTGACACGTGTGTGTGTGTGTGTGTATGTACATGTGTGTATGTGTATGTGTGTATGTATATACATGTATGCGTGTGTATGTGTATATGTATATGTGTGTGTGTGTGACCCAACAATTAAAATTTGCACCAATAACTCATTACAGTTGTGGCTGGGTGTAGACTAATAGATTGCTCATTGCTTTATAATTTGTTCATGAGTGCAACCATGTACAGACGTAAGTAAATTTACTTACATGATTCATTACCTTGTAACTAGTGAATTAATTACCATTGTACCTTGTTCAGCTATCAAAACTTTGGGGCCCAGTCTCTGGACCCTATATATACCTCTGTAATCTGCAAATACCTTTGTAACTTGTCATGATTGTGACCATCTGAGTTCATTACCTTGTAACTTGCTCAGCTATCAAACTTTGAGGTCCAGTCCCTGGACCCATTATGTACCTCTGTAATCTTTTGACTACCGCCCACAGGATGGGTATGGGGAGCATAATAAAGATATCAAACAACATCACACTGAGGACACTGAGGATACTGAGGATACTGAGGATACTGAGGATACTGAGGATACTGAGTAGGGAGAGACGTAATGGGGAAGGCTGGGAAGGAGTCGGGATGGGTGAAGGGTAATGGGTAATGGGGAGGTGGAGGGGGAGGGGATGGGCGATGGGGAGGGGAGGGGATGGGCGATGGAGGAGGGGAGGGAGGTTAGTGGAATGCACTTGACCAGAACAATATCACGCCGAGAATTGCCTTGTGTAGTAGTAATTACAGAAGCCTTGCTACCGTGCAACACAGTGATCCTTGCTACTGTGCAACACAGTGATCCTTGCTACCGTGCAACACAGTGATCCTTGCTACCGTGCAACACAGTGATCCTAGCTACCGTGCAACACAGTGATCCTTGCTACCGTGCAACACAGTGATCCTAGCTACCGTGCAACACAGTGATCCTTGCTACCGTGCAACACAGTGATCCTAGCTACCGTGCAACACAGTGATCCTTGCTACCGTGCAACACAGTGATCCTAGCTACCGTGCAACACAGTGATCCTTGCTACCGTGCAACACAGTGATCCTTGCTACCGTGCAACACAGTGATCCTTGCTACCGTGCAACACAGTGATCCTAGCTACCGTGCAACACAGTGATCCTTGCTACCGTGCAACACAGTGATCCTAGCTACCGTGCAACACAGTGATCCTTGCTACCGTGCAACACAGTGATCCTAGCTACCGTGCAAAACAGTGATCCTTGCTACTGTGCAACACAGTGATCCTAGCTACCGTGCAACACAGTGATCCTTGCTACCGTGCAACACAGTGATCCTTGCTACCGTGGAACACAGTGATCCTTGCTACCGTGCAACACAGTGATCCTTGCTACCGTGCAACACAGTGATCCTTGCTACCGTGCAACACAGTGATCCTTGCTACCGTGCAACACAGTGATCCTTGCTACCGTGCAACACAGTGATCCTTGTTACCGTGCAACACAGTGATTCTAGCTACCGTGCAACACAGTGGTCCTTGCTACCGTGCAACACAGTGATCCTTGCTACCGTGCAACACAGTGATCCTTGCTACCGTGCAACACAGTGATCCTAGCTACCGTGCAAAACAGTGATCCTTGCTACCGTGCAACACAGTGATCCTAGCTACCGTGCACACAGTGATCCTGCTACCGTGCAACACAGTGATCCTTGCTACCGTGGAACACAGTGATCCTTGCTACCGTGCAACACAGTGATCCTTGCTACCGTGCAACACAGTGATCCTTGCTACCGTGCAACACAGTGATCCTTGCTACCGTGCAACACAGTGATCCTTGTTACCGTGCAACACAGTGATTCTAGCTACCGTGCAACACAGTGGTCCTTGCTACCGTGCAACACAGTGATCCTTGCTACCGTGCAACACAGTGATCCTTGCTACCGTGCAACACAGTGATCCTTGCTACCGTGCAACACAGTGATCCTTGCTACCGTGCAACACAGTGATCCTAGCTACCGTGCAACACAGTGATCCTTGCTCCGTGCAACACAGTGATCCTAGCTACCGTGCAACACAGTGATCCTTGCTACCGTGCAACACAGTGATCCTAGCTACCGTGCAAAACAGTGATCCTTGCTACCGTGCAACACAGTGATCCTCGCTACCGTGCAACACAGTGATCCTTGCTACCGTGCAACACAGTGATCCTTGCTACCGTGGAACACAGTGATCCTTGCTACCGTGCAACACAGTGATCCTTGCTACCGTGCAACACAGTGATCCTTGCTACCGTGCAACACAGTGATCCTTGTTACCGTGCAACACAGTGATTCTAGCTACCATGCAACACAGTGGTCCTTGCTACCGTGCAACACAGTGATCCTTGCTACCGTGCAACACAGTGATCCTTGCTACCGTGCAACACAGTGATCCTTGCTACCGTGCAACACAGTGATCCTTTTTACCGTGCAACACAGTGATCCTAGCTACCGTGCAACACAGTGGTCCTTGCTACCGGGCAACACAGTGAACCTAGCAGCTGTGCAACACAGTGAACATAGCAGCTATGCAGCACAGTATGCCTGGCAGCTGTGCAACACAGTATGCCTAGCAGCTGTGCAACACAGTATGCCTAGCAACTGTGCAACAGAGTGAACCTAGCAGCTGTGTAGCACAGTATGCTTAGCAGCTGTGCAACACAGTATGCCTAGCAGCTGTGCAACACAGTATGCCTAGCAACTGTGCAACAAATCATGCCTAGCAGCTGTGCATAAGAACATAAGAAAGAAGGAACACTGCAACAGGCCTACTGGCCCATGCGAGGAACGTCCAAGTCTCCAACTGGCTTAAGCCAATGCCCCGACCCAGCCAGGTCAGGTTACATTCACTTGAGGAAGGAGCACGGCATCTGACCTTGTAGCACAAGCTAGTCAGGACCAACTCACACCCACCCGCACCCCACCTGGAGTTAACCCTCTACAGGTAGTCAGGTCACTTCCACTTAAGGAATTAGTACGGCATCCGACCTAGTAGCACAAGCTAGTCAGGTCCAACTCACACCCACCCACACTCACTCATATATTTATCTAACCTATCTAACGGTACTCGGTATTTTGTTCCACTCATCCACAACTTTATTACCAAACCAATGCTTTCCTATATCCTTCCTGAATCTGAATTTTTTCCAACTTGAAACCATTGCTGCGAGTCCTGTCTTGGCTGGATATTTTCAGCACGCTATTTACATCCCCTTTATTTATTCCTGTTTTTCATTTATACACCTCAATCATATCCCCCCTAATTCTACGCATTTCTAGAGAGTGCAAATTCAGGGCCCTCAGTCTATCCTCATAGGGAAGATTTCTGATACATGGGATCAACTTTGTCATCCTCCTTTGTACGTTTTCCAGAACATTTATATCCATTCTGTAATACGGTGACCAAAACTGTGCAGCATAATCTAAATGAGGCCTAACCAAGGATATATAGAGTTGAAGAACAACCTGAGGACTCCTATTATTTATGCTTCTTGATATGAAGTCAAGGATTCTGTTCGCTTTATTGCTAACACTTATGCACTGTTGTCTTGGTTTTAGATTACTGCTAACCAGAACTCCTAAATCCTTTTCGCAATCAGTAGTATTAAGATCTACATTATTAAGTTTATATGTGGCATGGTTATTGTCCTGTCCAATATTTAGAACTTTGCATTTATCTATATTAAACTGCATCTGCCACTTCTCCGACCACTGCATCAGTCTATTCAAATCTTCCTGGAGTGCTCTAATGTCCTCATTTGAATGAATTGGACGGCCTATTTTGGTGTCATCGGCAAACTTGCTTATGTCGCTATTTATTCCCTCATCTATGTCGTTTATGTATATTGTGAACAACAAGGGGCCCAATACTGACTCCTGTGGAACACCACTTGTGACGCTTCCCCACAACACATTATGCCTAGCAGCGGTGTAACACAGTGAACCTAGCAGCTGTGCAACACAGTGACCCTAGCAGCTGTATAACACAGTGAACCTAGCAGCTGTGCAGCACAGTGAACCTAGCAGCTGTGCAGCACAGTGAACCTAGCAGCTGTGCAGCACAGTGACCCTAGCAGCTGTGCAGCACAGTGAACCTTGTCATATAGGGGAATAAGGGAGAAAAAGGGTTGGGAGTAGGCAGGAAAGGTGAGAGGAGTGAGAGGAGGGGAGGTAATGTGAGGTCACAGGTAACTACACATCACCTCTCATTACTACACATCACCCTCTCAGTACTTGAAATACATTAATAAAGTATAATACGAATATAATGGGGACAGTGAATATTAATATTCCACTCAAACACAGTTTATTATTAAGTTCTTGTACAATAATATATCTGGGAACAGGAGAACACTATTGGGTTTAGATAAACGGGGATTGTACATGAACAGTGAGACAAGGGTTACTATTAAACTGACGAAACATAATATAACTTACAATATAGTTCAGAGGACAATTCACCACAGGAACTCAGTCACACTCTAGCCACAGGTCCAACACGACCACGGCTCCAAGCTAGTACTCTGCCCAGTGTCTCCCACAGTCTGCCCCAGAGACTCTTCAGAAGCCTTCCCCAAGAGTTCTGCCCACAGGCAGCAGCTCTGCCAGAATCTCTCTAGCTGTTTCCTTCACCTTATGTGGTCCTTCAAGCACCTCTATGAGGACTACACCATGTGTTTCAGGACCTGACGCCAGTCAAGAACAAAAGACCTGGGGCTTAAGCCGAGAGGCGTTGCTGACAGCTATTTGCGAAGGCAAGGTGTGTGACACTTTACTGGTTAATTAGGTCTCCCTTTTGACCTCACAAGCAGTGACCTACATCGCAACCTAGCAGCTGTGCAACACAGTGAACGTAGCAGCTGTACAACACAGTGAACGTAGCAGCTGTGCAACACAGTGAACGTAGCAGCTGTACAACATAGTGAACGTAGCAGCTGTACAACACAGTGAACCTAGCAGCTGTGCAACATAGTGAACGTAGCAGCTGTGCAACACAGTGAACCTAGCAGCTGTGCAACATAGTGAACGTAGCAGCTGTGCAACACAGTGAACCTAGCAGCTGTGCAACACAGTGAACGTAGCAGCTGTACAACACAGTGAACCTAGCAGCTGTGCAACACAGTGAACGTAGCAGCTGTGCAACACAGTGAACGTAGCAGCTGTGCAACACAGTGAACGTAGCAGCTGTGCAACATAGTGAACGTAGCAGCTGTGCAACACAGTGAACCTAGCAGCTGTGCAACACAGTGAACGTAGCAGCTGTGCAACACAGTGAACGTAGCAGCTGTGCAACACAGTGAACGTAGCAGCTGTGCAACATAGTGAACGTAGCAGCTGTGCAACACAGTGAACCTAGCAGCTGTCAACATAGTGAACGTAGCAGCTGTGCAACACAGTGAACCTAGCAGCTGTGTAACATAGTGAACGTAGCAGCTGTGCAACACAGTGAACCTAGCAGCTGTGCAACACAGTGAACCTAGCAGCTGTGCAACATAGTGAACCTAGCAGCTGTGCAACACAGTGAACCTAGCAGCTGTGCAACATAGTGAACCTAGCAGCTGTGCAACACAGTGAACCTAGCAGCTGTGCAACATAGTGAACCTAGCAGCTGTGCAACATAGTGAACCTAGCAGCTGTGCAACATAGTGAACCTAGCAGCTGTGCAACACAGTGAACCTAGCAGCTGTGCAACACAGCACATAGTTCAGATCAACAAGGTCAGAGTTACCTGGTTTTTTGACTTTAGAATTTTCCCTCATGACTTGAGAAACGCTTCATCCGCACGGCTTCAAACTTTCCACCCTGGTACACCACAACTAGCGAAAAGGCTGGTTCAACTGGCGGTGCACGCAGGCGTCCTAACATAAGAACATAAGACCACTAACATAAAAACATAAGAAAGAAGGAACACTGCAGCAGGCCTACTGACCCATGCGAGGCAAGTCCAAGTCTCCTACTGGCTTAAGCCACAGCCCCAACCCAGTCAGGTCAGGTCACATTCACTTAAGGAAGGAGTACGGCATCTGACCCAGTAGTACAAGCAGATCAGGTGCACCTAACACACACTCACACACGGACCGCGGTTCGAATCCCCCTTTAACCTTCTGTTTCATGACGGTCTTATTCAAAATGTAAAATGCAATTTAAACTGGAAGATGATAGCACTCTCCTAAGGGCCCTTCAGGGTCGCTGCTTATAATGTTTTGTGGTGCCTTTATAGTCTTGATAATATATATATATATATATATATATATATATATATATATATATATATATATATATATATATATATATATGAAACGTTTTGATGGTATATATTAAAATTTACTTGAAAAATATCATGAGAGAGAGATAGAGAGAGAGAGAGAGAGAGAGAGAGAGAGAGAGAGAGAGAGAGAGCTAGACGACTCTCTATGAGAGAGAGATAGAGAGAGGGAGGGGCTAGATGACTCTCTATGAGAGATAGAGATAGAGAGAGGGGGCTAGATGACTCTCATGAGAGATAGAGAGAGAGAGAGGGGGCTAGACGACTCTCATGAGAGAGAGAGAGAGGGGCTAGACGACTCTCTATGAGAGATAGAGATAGAGAGAGAGAGAGAGGGGGCTAGACGACTCTCTAAGAGAGATTGAGATAGAGAGAGAGAGAGGGGTAGACGACTCTCTATGAGAGAGAGAGAGAGGGGCTAGACGACTCTCATGAGAGATAGAGATAGAGATAGAGAGAGAGGGGGGCTAGATGACTCTCTATGAGAGAGAGAGAGAGAGAGAGAGAGGGGGGCTAGACGACTCTCTCAGACACTCACTATAATCATATGCAAAAATTATACGAGAAATAATGAATCATATAAATAAATGAATGTAAAATGTGGAAAAAAAATGTTAATGAGTTATCTGTGAACGTCAGAAACTGTTATTGAGAAATAAATGAATAAATAATGTTCTTGACGGTTATATTAATGTTTATTGTTGCAAACTGAAGCGCAACAAGGCCACTAACAGCAACCCATCAGAGACTCTATGACAACCCATGACAGACTCTATGACAACCCATGACAGACTCTATGACAAAACTCAGGGGTTGAAACGTCTCGTTAAAGTGTCAGTTGAGTGAGAGAAACGCAGCTTGACGTTTCTCTTATAAATTCTGATTATCACTATTATTAGCATTTGTAGAGTGCTTCCCTCTTTGACCGCCAGAGGTGAGTGATAACTCCGTCTGGCGGGGTAGTTAGTGATGTTATAACTGCGTGTGTAACTTAGGCGGGGGTGCGCAGGGGATCTGCACCTCTCTGCACTTCAGCGGGAGAGGTGATATTCCGTCGGGAGCAGCAGGAGGGTAGTTAGTTGAGGTGATTCAGGTCAGAGGGCGACCTTAAATGGCAGGAAAAAGCGAGGTTTTTCCCTTCAGTGGGTAGTTGGTCAATCTGCTGTGAGGGAAGCGTCAGTCTGCTGTGAGGGGCAGCGTCAGTCTGCTGTGAGGCAGCGTCATTCTGCTGTGAGGCAGCGTCAGTCTGCTGTGAGGGGCAGCGTCAGTCTGCTGTGAGGCAGCGTCATTCTGCTGTGAGGCAGCGTCAGTCTGCTGTGAGGGCAGCGTCAGTCTGCTGTGAGGGGCAGCGTCAGTCTGCTGTGAGGGGCAGCGTCAGTCTGCTGTGAGGGGCAGCGTCAGCGTCAGTCTGCTGTGAGGGCAGCGTCAGTCTGCTGTGAGGCAGCGTCAGTCTGCTGTGAGGGGCAGCGTCAGTCTGCTGTGAGGGCAGCGTCAGTCTGCTGTGAGGGGCAGCGTCAGTCTGCTGTGAGGGGCAGCGTCAGTCTGCTGTGAGGGGCAGCGTCAGTCTGCTGTGAGGGCAGCGTCAGTCTGCTGTAAGAGCAGCGTCAGTCTGATGTGAGGGCATCGTCAGTCTGCTGTGAGGCAGCGTCAGTCTGCTGTGAGGGGCAGCGTCGGTCTGCTGTGAGGGCAGCGTCAGTCTGCTGTTAGGGACAGCGTCAGTCTGCTGTGAGGGCAGCGTCAGTCTGCTGTGAGGGCAGCATCAGTCTGCTGTGAGAGGCAGCGTCAGTCTGCTGTGAGAGCAGCGTCAGTCTGCTGTGAGGGCAGCGTCAGTCTGCTGTGAAGGGCAGCGTCAGTCTGCTGTGAGGGCAGCATCAGTTTGCTGTGAGGGCAGCGTCAGTCTGCTGTGAGGGCAGCGTCAGTCTGCTGTGAGGCATCTTCAGTCTGCTGTGAGGCAGCGTCAGTCTGCTGTGAGGGCATCGTCAGTCTGCTGTGAGGCAGCGTCAGTCTGCTGTGAGGGGCAGCGTCGGTCTGCTGTGAGGGCAGCGTCAGTCTGCTGTGAGGGACAGCGTCAGTCTGCTGTGAGGGGCAGCGTCAGTCTGCTGTGAGGGCAGCATCAGTCTGCTGTGAGGGGCAGCGTCAGTCTGCTGTGAGAGCAGCGTCAGTCTGCTGTGAGGGCAGCGTCAGTCTGCTGTGAAGGGCAGCGTCAGTCTGCTGTGAAGGGCAGCGTCAGTCTGCTGTGAGATGCAGCGTCAGTCTGCTGTGAAGGGCAGCGTCAGTCTGCTGTGAGGGGCAGCGTCAGTCAGGTCCTCTTGTGATCTCAGTCAGGTCCTCTTGTGATTCAGTCAGGTCCTTTCGTGGTTCAGTCAGGTCCTCTCGTGGTTCAGTCAGGTCCTCTCGTGGTTCAGTCAGGTCCTCTCGTGGTTCAGTCAGGTCCTCTCGTGGTTCAGTCAGGTCCTCTCGTGGTTCAGTCAGGTCCTCTCGTGGTTCAGTCAGGTCCTCTCGTGGTTCAGTCAGGTTTCATGGTTCAATCAGGTCCTCCAATGGTTCAATCAGGTCCTCTCGTGGTTTTCAGTCACGATTCTCGTGGTTCAGTCATGTCCTCTCGTGGTTCAGTCAGGTCCTCTCGTGGTTCAGTCAGGTCCTCTCGTGGTTCAGTCAGGTCCTCTTGTGGTTCAGTCATGTCCTCTCGGGGTTCAGTCTTGTTCTACCAGCACATTTTATTCTCCAGGGTTGTTCACTTTCACGAGTTATTTGTTCTCTAGCAGTGTTCACTTCCACCAACACATGATGTTCACTAGCAGTGTTCACTACTACCAGCACATAGTGTTCTCTAGTGGAGCTCACATTCGCCAATATTCATGACACCATCAACAACAACAAAAAAACCGGATGAGACTCTATCCAGCGCCAGAAAATCTGGCTGTGCTTCACTTGCTCACGAAGCTCCGAGTCCGGTGATTACCGGCTTTGTTTACGTCCGTGTACGGTACCGAAGAGAACGGACGGCTCAGTCAGCCCTTCCAGGCTCCTGCTCTCCCTCTCTCATCTTACCTCCTCTCTCACTCTCTCACACCACTCTTAACCTACCTGGTACATAGGAAAGGAGGAGCACTGCAGAAGGCCTACTGGTCCATACTAGGCAGGTCCTTTTCAAGCCCAAATCCAATGGCACAAATATTTGTCTAACACCTTTTAGGGTGTGTCTTAGGTAATTTACACATACGTTACCTGTCATTATCTCTACGTCCACAGCAGGACTCGAACCTGCAAACTCTGTATCAGAGTACGCAATACTTTACAACGTCTGGGTCTGGCTTCGTGGTAAAGTAATGTGTACTCTGATACAGAGATTGCAGGTTCGAGTCCTGCTGTGAACGTAGAGATAATGTTTGTAAATAATTTCGCCTGTTTGGGAATTGTTAGGCATACGTTACTATGCATGACTATGCATTAAGATGTTTTTGTCCGACCTGGATCACAGACAGTGGTCCTTTTCAGAGGACAGATAATCTGTAAACTCAGCTCACAGCTTGTGCCAGTGTCGACATTAAATTTCACTGCGCGTATACGAGCGACCCACATATTTGTCAGCCTAGAAATGATATTACGAAACATCTGAAAATATTACCAGTGTTGTTGTTACCAGTGTTATTGTTACCAGTGTTATTTTTAACATTGTTGTTGTTACCAATGTTGTTGTTACCAGTGTTGTTACCAGTGTTATTGTTACTGGTGTTGCTGTTACCTTGTTGTTACCAGTGTTGTTGTTACCATTGTTCTTGTTACCAATGTTGTTGTTATCAGTGTTGTTGTTACCAGTGTTGTTGTTACCAGTGTTGTTGTTACCAGTGTTATTGATACCAATGTTGTTGTTACCAGTGTTGTTACCAGTGTTATTGATACCAATGTTGTTGTTACCAGTGTTGTTGTTACCAGTGTTGTTGTTACCAGTGTTGTTGTTACCAGTGTTATTGATACCAATGTTGTTGTTACCAGTGTTGTTACCAGTGTTATTATTACCAGTGTTGTCACCAGCGTTGTTACTAGTGTTGCTGTTACATTGTTGTTATCAGTGTTGTTGTTACCAGTGATGTTACCAGTGTTGTTACAAGTGCTCTTGTTACCAGTGTTGTCACAAGTGTTGTTACAAGTGTTGTTACCAGTGTTCTTACAAGTGTCGTTACCAGTGTTGTTACCAATGTTGTTTACCAGTTTTGTTACCAATTGTTGTTTACCAGTGTTGGTGTTAACAGTGTTGTGTTAACCCTCATTGCATTAATGTGTGTATATATGCATGCAACAACTCGGTCCATACATGAGAATGAACGATTAATCTCTCTCTCTCTCTCTCTCTCTCTCTCTCTCTCTCTCTCTCTCTCTCTCTCTCTCTCTCTCTCTCTCTTCAATGCATCACATCCTCCATTCACTCAGTACATCTGCAAACATACAAGTGTATTCAAAGGAGATATTACCCTCGTATGGCTATTCCCCTCATAAGGATATTCCCCAGTGGGTGTATTTCCCTCATGGGTGTATTCCTCTCCCCCCGTGTCCTCACCACGGTCCACAGAGAAGTGGTTCGCCGGGCCAGATAATTTAGAGGTAAAGACTGACCGATAGATGTTGTCTCCCCCCAAAAATGGCCCTTTCCTTTTATTTTTCGACCTGACAGTGTTGAGAATTGTTCCTGGAGGAGTGAGAGTTTCTGGAGAATCTTGCTGAGTGAGTCAGGAAGAGCGGTGTTTGTAAGAGTCAGGAAGAGCGGTGTTTGTAAGAGTCAGGAAGAGTGGTGTTTGTAAGAGTCAGGAGGAGTGGTGTTTGTAAGAGCCAGGAAGAGTGGTGTTTGTAAGAGTCAGGAAGAGTGGTGTTTGTAAGAGTCAGGAAGAGTGGTGTTTGTAAGAGTCAGGAAGAGTGGTGTTTGTAAGAGTCAGGAGGAGTGGTGTTTGTAAGAGTCAGGAAGAGTGGTGTTTGTAAGAGTCAGGAAGAGTGGTGTTTGTAAGAGTCAGGAAGAGTGGTGTTTGTAAGAGTCAGGAAGAGTGGTGTTTGTAAGAGTCAGGAAGAGCGGTGTTTGTAAGAGTCAGGAAGAGTGGTGTTTGTAAGAGCCAGGAAGAGTGGTGTTTGTAAGAGTCAGGAAGAGTGGTGTTTGTAAGAGTCAGGAAGAGTGGTGTTTGTAAGAGTCAGGAAGAGTGGTGTTTGTAAGAGTCAGGAAGAGTGGTGTTTGTAAGAGTCAGGAAGAGTGGTGTTTGTAAGAGTCAGGAAGAGTGGTGTTTGTAAGAGTCAGGAATAGTAGTGTTTGTAAGAGTCAGGAAGAGTGGTGTTTGTAAGAGTCAGGAAGAGTGGTGTTTGTAAGAGTCAGGAAGAGCGGTGTTTGTAAGAGTCAGGAAGATTGGTGTTTGTAAGAGTCAGGAAGAGTGGTGTTTGTAAGAGTCAGGAAGAGTAGTGTTTGTAAGAGTCAGGAAGAGCGGTGTTTGTAAGAGCCAGGAAGAGCGGTGTTTGTAAGAGTCAGGAAGAGTGGTGTTTGTAAGAGTCAGGAAGAGTGGTGTTTGTAAGAGTCAGGAAGAGTGGTGTTTGTAAGAGCCAGGAAGAGCGGTGTTTGTAAGAGTCAGGAAGAGTGGTGTTTGTAAGAGTCAGGAAGAGTGGTGTTTGTAAGAGTCAGGAAGAGCGGTGTTTGTAAGAGTCAGGAAGATTGGTGTTTGTAAGAGTCAGGAAGATTGGTGTTTGTAAGAGTCAGGAAGAGTGGTGTTTGTAAGAGTCAGTAACAGTAGTGTTTGTAAGAGTCAGGAACAGTAGTGTTTGTAAGAGTCAGGAAGAGTGGTGTTTGTAAGAGTCAGGAACAGTATTGTTTGTAAGAGTCAGGAAGAGTGGTGTTTGTAAGAGTCAGGAAGAGTGGTGTTTGTAAGAGTCAGGAAGAGTGGTGTTTGTAAGAGTCAGGAAGAGTGGTGTTTGTAAGAGTCAGGAAGAGTGTTGTTTGTAAGAGTCAGGAACAGTAGTGTTTGTAAGAGTCGGGAACAGTAGTGTTTGTAAGAGTCAGGAAGAGTGGTGTTTGTAAGAGTCGGGAACAGTAGTGTTTGTAAGAGTCAGGAAGAGTGGTGTTTGTAAGAGTCAGGAAGAGTGGTGTTTGTAAGAGTCAGGAACAGTAGTGTTTGTAAGAGACGAGAACAGTAGTGTTTGTAAGAGTCAGGAAGAGTGGTGTTTGTAAGAGTCAGGAAGAGTGGTGTTTGTAAGAGTCGGGAACAGTAGTGTTTGTAAGAGTCAGGAAGAGTGGTGTTTGTAAGAGTCAGGAAGAGTGGTGTTTGTAAGAGTCGGGAACAGTAGTGTTTGTAAGAGTCAGGAAGAGTGGTGTTTGTAAGAGTCAGGAAGAGTGGTGTTTGTAAGAGTCAGGAACAGTAGTGTTTGTAAGAGTCGGGAAGAGTGGTGTTTGTAAGAGTCAGGAACAGTAGTGTTTGTAAGAGTCAGGAAGAGTGGTGTTTGTAAGAGTGAGGAACAGTAGTGCTTGTAAGAGTCAGGAAGAGTGGTGTTTGTAAGAGTCAGGAAGAGTGGTGTTTGTAAGAGTCAGGAACAGTAGTGTTTGTAAGAGTCAGGAACAGTAGTGTTTGTAAGAGTCGGAACAGTAGTGTTTGTAAGAGTCAGGAACAGTAGTGTTTGTAAGAGTCAGGAACAGTAGTGTTTGTAAGAGTCAGGAAGAGTGGTGTTTGTAAGAGTCAGGAACAGTAGTGTTTGTAAGAGTCAGGAACAGTAGTGTTTGTAAGAGTCGGGAACAGTAGTGTTTGTAAGAGTCAGGAACAGTAGTGTTTGTAAGAGTCAGGAACAGTAGTGTTTGTAAGAGTCGGGAACAGTAGTGTTTGTAAGAGTCAGGAACAGTAGTGTTTGTAAGAGTCAGGAACAGTAGTGTTTGTAAGAGTCAGGAACAGTAGTGTTTGTAAGAGTCAGGAACAGTAGTGTTTGTAAGAGTCAGGAACAGTAGTGTTTGTAAGAGTCAGGAACAGTAGTGTTTGTAAGAGTCAGGAACAGTAGTGTTTGTAAGAGTCAGGAAGAGTAGTGTTTGTAAGAGTCAGGAAGAGTAGTGTTTGTAAGAGTCGGGAACAGTAGTGTTTGTAAGAGTCGGGAACAGTAGTGTTTGTAAGAGTCAGGAACAGTAGTGTTTGTAAGAGTCAGGAACAGTAGTGTTTGTAAGAGTCAGGAACAGTAGTGTTTGTAAGAGTCAGGAACAGTAGTGTTTGTTTGTAAGAGTCAGGAAGAGTAGTGTTTGTAAGAGTCGGGAACAGTAGTGTTTGGAAGAGTCGGGAACAGTAGTGTTTGTAAGAGTCAGGAACAGTAGTGTTTGTAAGAGTCAGGAACAGTAGTGTCTGTAAGAGTCAGGAAGAGTGGTGTTTGTAAGAGTCAGGAACAGTAGTGTTTGTAAGAGTCAGGAACAGTAGTGTTTGTAAGAGTCGGGAACAGTAGTGTTTGTAAGAGTCGGGAACAGTAGTGTTTGTAAGAGTCGGGAACAGTAGTGTTTGTAAGAGTCAGGAACAGTAGTGTTTGTAAGAGTCGGGAACAGTAGTGTTTGTAAGAGTCGGGAACAGTAGTGTTTGTAAGAGTCAGGAACAGTAGTGTTTGTAAGAGTCAGGAACAGTAGTGTTT
>WNWK01012030.1:22500-40000 GCA_009830355.1 Cherax destructor
GCTACGTGTGCCACTAACAACAATCTTCAACAGATCTGTTGAAACATGGCGACTACCTGAGGTATGGAAGACAACAAATGTAGTCCTAATCTTTAAAAAAAAGAGATAGACATGAAGCATTAAACTACAGACCAGTGTCACTGACATGTATAGTATGCAAAGTCATGGAGAAGATTATCAGGAGAAGAGTGGTGGAACACCTAGAAAGAAATGAACTTATCAACGATAACCAGCACGGTCTTTGGGACGGGAAATCCTGCATCACAAACCTACTGGAGTTCTATGACAGGATGACAGAAGTAAAACAAGAGAGAGAGGGGTGGGTAGATTGCATTTTCTTGGACTGTAAAAAGGCTTTTGACACAGTTCCACACAAGAGATTAGTGCATAAGCTAGAGAACCAGGCAGGGATAACAGGAAAAACACTGCAATGGATCAGGGAATACTTGTCGGGAAGACATCAGCGAGTCATGGTACGTGGCGAGGTGTCAGAGTGGGCGCCTATGACGAGTGGGGTTCCACAAGGGTCAGTCCTAGGACCAGTGCTGTTTCTGGTATATGGGAACGACATGACGGAAGGAATAGACTCAGAAGTGTCCCTGTTTGCAGATGATATGAAGTTGATGAGAATTAAATCGGACGAGGACCAGGCAGAACTACAAAGGGATCTGGACAGCCTGCAGGCCTGGTCCAGAAACTGGCTTCTAGAGTTCAACCCCACCAAGTGGAAAGTCATGAAGATTGGGGAAGCGCAAAGAAGACCGCAGACAGAGTACAGCCTAGGGTGCCAGAGACTACAAACCTCACTCAAAGAAAAGGATCTTGGGGTGAGTATAACACCAGGTACACTTCCTGAGGAGCACATCAGCCAAATTTTAGCTCTTCTCCAGGATTATAATTACATCAACCAAACAACTGCTGCAGCATACGGGCGTCTAGCAAACCTAAGAAGAGCATTCCCTTATCTCAATAAGGAATCGTTCAAGACCCTGTACATCGTGAATGTCTGGACAATATTGGAGTATGGAGCACCAATTTAGAATCCACACCTTGCTAAGCACGTAAGAAACTTAGAGAAAGTGCTAAGGTTTGCAACAAGACAAGTCCCGGAGCTAAGGGGCATGTCCTACGAGGAGAGGTTAAGGGAAATCGACCTGACGACACTGGAGGACAGGTGAGATAGGGAGGATATGATAACGACATATAAAATACTTAGAGGAATTGACAAGGTGGACAGAGACAGGATGTTCCAGAGAGGGGCCACAGAAACAAGGGGTCACAATTGGAAGTTGAAGACTCCTATGAGTCAAAGGGATGTTAGGAAGTATTTCTTCAGTCATAGAGTTGTCAGGAAGTGGAATAGCCTAGAAAGCGACGTAGTGGAGGCAGGAACCATACATAGTTTTAAGACTAGGTTTGATAAAGCTCATGGAGCAGGGAGAGAGAGGACCTAGTAGCAATCAGTGAAGAGGCGGGGCCAGGAGCTACGACTAGACCCCTGCATCCACAAATAGGTGAGTACACGGTAAAACTTGTCATGAAATTAGTTATGGTGTTGGTGTTGTGGTTGAAGCAGTGAAATATATGTTACACCAGCAGTGCCTGTCACTGGTGGCAGTGAAGCCCCGTCATACTTTATAGCACAGTGAGAGAGAGAGAGAGAGAGAGAGAGAGAGAGAGAGAGAGAGAGAGAGAGAGAGAGAGAGAGAGAAGAGAGAGAGACATACAGAGAGAGACACAGAGAGAGAGAGAGAGAGAGAGAGAGAGAGAGAGAGACAGAGAGACAGAGAGAGACAGAGAGACAGAGACAGAGAGAGACAGAGAGACAGAGAGAGACAGAGAGACAGAGAGAGACAGAGAGACAGAAAGAGACAGAGAGAAGAGAGAGAAGAACAGAGAGAGAGACAGAGAGAGAGAGAGAGAGAGAGAGAGAGAGAGAGAGAGAGAGAGAGAGAGAGAGAGAGAGAGAGAGAGAGAGTATTGCTACCTCAGATAAAGGACGCCATAAATATATTGTATACCTGGAGTATACCTCGAGAGAGTTCCAGGGGTCAACGCCCCCGCGGCAGGGCTTGATCAACCAGGCTGTTACTGCTAGTCGCACGCAATCCAACGTACGAACCACAGTCCGGCTGGTCAGGTACTGACTTTAGGTGCCTGTCCAGTGCCTGCTTGAAGACAGCCAAAAGTCTATTGGTAATCCTCTTTATGTATGCTGGTAGGCAGTTGAACAGTCTTGGGCCCCTGACACCTCTTGTGTTGTCTCTTATCCTGCTAGTGGCACCCCTGCACGCTAAGGCACACTAAGCCTATAGTTCCCCTCTGGGAGTTGGCTCTCCTATGTTATTGTACACTAACTCTCCTTTTTTTGACTCAGTGTATACTGTTTTCTGCTAGATTAGTTCCAAGTGTAGGAGGGATGTATCGTATAAGTTCACTGGCACAGTTTAAAGTTCAGGCACGCAAGAGAGACCGAGAAAATCATATAGCTTTATATTGTTGAGTTTTTCGTTAACAGCTAAAATGAAAATTTCTTGCTTTATATTAACTTGATTTTTTAAACACGTCGGCCGTCTCCCACCGGGCAAGGGCGACCCAAGAAATGAAACACTTTTACCAGCATTCACACAATATCACTGTCTTTGCAGAGCTGCTCAGATACTACTGTTTAAATGTCACTCCCAACAGTAAATATCACAACCCCCTCCTTTAAAGTGCAGGCATTGTACTTTCCACCTCCAGAACTCAAGTGTGGCTAACCAGTTACTCTGAATCCCTTCACAAAATATTACCTTACTCACACTCCAACAGCTCGTCAAGTCCCAAAAGTCATTCGTCTCCATTCACTCCTCTCTAACACACTCACACATGCCTGCTGTATGTCCAAAACCTCTTTACCCCCTCCCTGCAACAACCCCTACTCAGCCCTCTGAATAATACTTTTAGTAACTCCACACCACCTAATAATATTTACACCACACATTGCCCTTCATAATATTTACACCTTCTCCTCTTTCATACATTTAATAAACAAAAATACCAACTGCTCCAAAATTATATCCCCCTGTTTTTAACATTTCTGTCATGATCCCGTCAGTTCCAGCTACTTTACCCCTTTTCTTTCTACTCAATGTCTCACGCACCTCCCCACACTCACATCCGGCTCTACTTCACTCCTAAAAGATGTTATACCTCCCTGGCCAGTGCATGAAATCACTGCCTCTCTTTCTTCATCAACATTTAACAGTCCCTCAAAATATTCCCGCCATCTTCCCAATACCTCCAGCTCTCCTATTCTGTTTTTAACTGTGAAATCTTTCTTAACTTATTTATCTCCAATTTTTTTTCTTATTTTCCGCAAAATTTGCTGACAGCTCCTCACCTACTCTATCATTTGCTCTCCTTTTGCACTCTCTCACCACTCTCTTCACCTCTCTTTTACTCTCCACATAATCCACCCTTCTAATAGCACTTCTGCTTTGTAAAAACCTCTCATAAGCGACCTTTTTCTCTCTTTTCTCACTCATTACCTCATCATTCCACCAATCACTCTCCTCCTGCACCCACCCTCCTATAGCCACAGGCTTCTGCTCCACATTCTAACACTTCATTTTTAAAACTATCCCACGCCTCTTCAACCCACACTACCTATACTCTCACTAGCCAAGCTTTCTCCCAACAGTTGCTCATATCTCGCCCTAACTTCCTCCTCCCTTAGTTTATAAACTTTCACCTTTCTCTTACTTGATGTTGCCATTTTCCTTTTACCCCATCTACCTTTTACTCTAACTGTAGCTACAACTAAATAATGATATGACATATCTTTTGCCCCTCTATAAACATGTACATCCTGAAGCCTATCCATCAACCTTTTATCCACCAATATATAATCTAACAAATTACTTTCATTACATGCTATATCATACCTTGTATACTTATTTATCCTCTTTTTCTTAAAATGTGTATTACTTATTACCAACTCTCTTTCTATACATAGTTCAATTAAAAGTCCCCAATTTTCATTTACCCCTGGCACCCCAAATTTGCCTACTACTCCCTCCACAACAGTTTTACCCACTTTAGTATTTAGGTCCCCACCACAAGTACTCTCTCACTTGGTTCAAAACTCCCCAAAGACTCACTCAACATCTCCCAAAATCTCTCTCTCTTTTTCTACACTTCTCTCTTCTCCAGGTGCATAAACACTTACTATAACCCAATTTTTACATCCAACCCTTGTTTTACTCCACATAATCCTTGAATTTATACATTTATATTCTCTCTTTTCCTACTATAACTGATCCTACAACATTATTGCTACTCCTTCCTTAGCTCTAACTCTATTAGAAACTCCTGACCTAATCCCACTTATTTCTCTCCAATGAAACTCTCCTACCCCCTTCAGCTTTGTTTCACTTGGAGCAAGGATATCCAGCTCTTTTCATTCATAACATCCACAATCATCTCTTACTTGTCATCCGCACAACATCCAAGCACATTCAAACATCCCAACTTAAGTTTTTTTTTTCTTTAGTAAGCTGTATGGGAAAAGGGGTTACTTGCCTACTGCTTCTGGCATTTTATTCGACGTTTACAACACGCATGGCTTACGGAGGAAAGATTCTTATTCCACTTCCCCATGGATATGAACAAGAACTATTAAGCAAAAATCAAAGAAAACGCAGATGAATGTGTTTACATAAGCGTGCATATGTAGCACGATATACCTGTTATCTTGTGTTATCTTGACATATATTTAGCGTATGAATGTACGTAGTATGTAACAGCAACAGTGCTCATTGAAGGAGAGTTTTGATTCGCTGCCAACACTGTTAACTAACTGCTTGTTTGTTTAGCACCAGGCTCCTGACAGTGGACCTACTGGCCCTGCTCTCTCTCTCGGTCCTCCAGGTGGAGGAAACACCTCCATCTCTGCTCTGTCTGGGACAATACTGGTAGAGTATGTCTCCTTTGGTGAGCTGGGACATACATCTCGTAACTCTGTGCAACTCTGTTCACAGAGCATTATTTAGACTTAGTGATATTCGACGTTTACAGAAGCTGTGTCGTGGAGACCTGTATATCTCTGGACCCAAGTTCAACTCTCGACCTACATTGTTTTGGCATCTACACTCTGTCGTAGCTGAACTCAGTCTCAGTAATAAGGAAGTTTAGCCTTTTTTTGGGAGGATATGTTGAAGATCTCCAGTCAGGGTCGTTTTGTTCTCCTTGATTCCTTGCCTGACAATGTGCTGTTCACTTCTGCTTCGAGCATTACTGCTGTTTGGGTCGTCATACTGTTCAAGCAAACTGAGTACCTCGATGGTCCGGAAGTTTGCTTATTTAGGGAATAGTAGTTGTCAGTCATATTCTAAATCTACGTCAAGTTAATCTGACCACATACCGAGCACTTATACAAACACATATTTACGCACCAATACTCTTGTACTTACGAGTACATCTCATTATAGAAAAGTACTAGACTGTACATGTTAGCCCCCCAAACCATTTTAGGGAGTGCAGTAAGCTGCTATGGGACGAAATTCATAAGGTGTCTAGATATCAAAATGTTGTGTTAATGGGAGATTTTAACTTTAGACAATTTTAATGGAACAATGTGACAGGAAATATTGAGTTTAGTGACTTTCTTGATACGGTTCAGGATTGCTTTTTAAAACAGTTTGTGTCAGAACCAACTAGAGGTAACAACCTGCTTGACTTGGTTCTTGCCAACAAAGAATCATTAATTAATAATCTTGAGGTTAATGATGAGCTTTGGGGAAAGCGATCACAAATCACTTAGTTTCATATATCATGGAATTACCAAGATAACTGCAATCAAGTCTCTGTCCCAGACTTCTGCTTGGCCGAATTCATGGGACTGAGAAATTACCTGGGTGGACTAAATTGGGATGACCTGACTATGGGTCAGGTAGGTGGTGTTGGTTGCCAATATGACGTTTTTCAGAGCATAGTCTAGCTGCCCAGACAACTTTTGTTCCGAGTTGGGAAATTAGATCTAACAAAAATGATCCCAAATGGATAAACAATAGATTAAAACATCTCATTGGTCAAAAGAGAGGCATATATAGGCGTATCAAAAGAGGGGATGTGCGATTAAGAAATCAATATATTCAATTAAAGAGAGAAATAAAAAAAGGAATAAGAAAAGCAAAAGGGATTATGAGTCTAAAGTAGCAAGGGATTCGAAGACTAACCCAAAAGGGTTGCTTCAGGTATACAGAAGTAAGATTAGGGACAAGATAGGCCCACTTAAGAGTAACTCAGGTCAGATCACTGACAGTAATAAGGAAATGTGTGAAATTTTCAACACTTCCTCTCAGTTTTTACTCAGGAAGATACTAGCGAAATTCCAGAAATAATAAATTATGTAGAACTGGACGATAATAAACTATGCACGACTGGGGTAACTAGTGACATGGTCCTCAGACAAATAGAGAAATTAAAACCTAACAAATCCCCAGGCCCTGATGAACTGTTTGCAAGGGTTTTAAAGGAATATAAAGAGGAAATTAACAAACCTTTGGCTAATCTTTTCAATATATCACTACAATCTGGCATAGTGCCAGACAAGTGGAAAATGGCAAATGTAATACCTATTTACAAGGCAAGTGACAGGTCCTTAGCTTCAAACCATAGACCAATAAGCCTTACCTCCATAGTGGAAAAATTTATGGAATCAATAATTGCCGAGGCAATTCGTAGCCATCTTGAAAGGCATAAATTGATTAATGAATCTCAACACGGTTTTACAAAGGGGCGTTCCTGTCTTACGAATTTACTAACTTTTTTCACTAAGGTATTTGAGGAGGTAAATCATGGTATTGAATATGATATTGTGTATATGGACTTCAGTAAGGCTTTCGATAGAGTTCGACATCAGAGGCTTTTGAGAAATAGGCTCTGGAATAGGAAGAATAGGAGGAGAATTTTTTTCCTGGGGAGAGCCATTGTTGACAAATAGGCACCAGAGAGTTTGCATAAATGGGGAGAAATCAGAATGGGGGCACGTCACAAGTGGTGTTCCACAGGGGTCAGTGTTGGGCCCCTTGTTGTTCACAATTTACATAAACGACATAGATGAGGGAATAAATAGCGAAATAAGCAAATTTGGTGATGATACCAAAATAGGCCGTCCAATTCATTCTAATGAGGACATTAGAGCACTCCAGGAAGATTTGTATAGACTGATGCAGTGGTCGGAGAAGTGGCAGATGCAGTTTAATATAGACAAATGCAAAGTTCTAAATGTTGGACAGGAAAATAACCATGCCACATATAAACTAAATAATGTAGATCTTAATATTACTGATTACAAAAAGGATTTAGGAGTTCTGGTTAGCAGTAATCTGAAACCAAGACAACAGTGCATAAGTGTTCGCAATAGAGCTAACAGAATCCTTGGCTTCATATCAAGAAGTATAAATAATAGAAGTCCTCAAGTTGTTCTTCAACTCTATATATCTTTGGTTAGGCCTCATTTAGATTATGCTGCACAGTTCTGGTCACCGTATTACAGAATGGATATAAATGCTCTGGAAAACGTATAGAGGAGGATGACTAAGTTGATCCCATGTATCAGAAATCTTCCCTATGAGGATAGACTGAGGCCCCTGAATCTGCACTCTCTAGAAAGGCGTAGAATTAGGGGGGATATGATTGAGGTGTATAAATGGAAAACAGGAATAAATAAAGAGGATGTAAATAGCGTGCTAAAAATATCTAGCCTGGACAGGACTCGCAGCAATGGCTTTAAGTTTGAAAAATTTAGATTCAGGAAGGATATAGGAAAGCACTGGTTTGGTAACAGAGTTGTCGATGAGTAGAACAAACTCCCGAGTACAGTTATAGAGGCTGAAACGCGTAGTTTAAAAAATAGGTTAGATAAATACATGAGTGGGAGTGGATGGGTGTGAGTTGGACCTGACTAGCTTGTGCTACTAGGTCAGATGCCGTGCTCCTTCCTTAAGTGAATGTGACCTGAACTGACTAGGTTAGGGCATTTGCTTAAGCAGGTAGGAGATTTGGACCTGCCTCGCATGGGCCAATAAGCCTGCTGCAGTGTTCCTTCTTTCTTATGTTCTTATACTAAGAGTAGTACAGTATCTTGTCAAATGTGCACGTAGCTCCACATGATTATACGTACAGAATAACTATGATATATATGAGTATATCAAATTATACTCCAAGAATTATGTAAGAGATTATCTTCTTAAATTAAACAAGTGAAATTAACTATAATTATTACCACCTAGACCGCCTTTGTTATTAAAGATCTCAACTTTAATTTAATTGATTTGCATTCATTCAGTTGCAATCGAAGAGCATAGTTGTGAAGCAAGATAATTTTACACGACAACTGGAGTAAAATACACTCTGATAAATTGTTATGAAACCAGAAACAGGCTAGATGCTTGAAGGGGATTAATAAGTTGAGCTTTTAGTATTCTCTCCAGATATCTTCACTTAAGAGATGTCGTATTTTGTAACAGTGAGAGAGAGAGAGAGAGAGAGAGAGAGAGAGAGAGAGAGAGAGAGAGAGAGAGAGAGAGAGAGAAGAGACGTATGAGCAGAAAGACAAGAGACAAAGGGAATAATTGAAAGAGGGTGGAGAGAGAGAGAGAGTAGCAAATATTTTCCAGTTTCTGTTTTACATAAACAAAAGCAAATCTACATAATTGTGTATACATATTGTATATATATATATATATATATATATATATATATATATATATATATATATATATATATATATATATATATATATATATATATATATATATATATATTTTGGGAGTAAAAACGCAGACCGATTCGGGTCCATGGTCTTGTTTTCAAAAAATGAGGGAAAGATTGCAAAAATGAAAGGTTATAACATTATCAAGGGGAGCCTCACAACAGCCAGATCCCCAGCAGAAAGGGGCCACCCCAACTATGCAATCTGATGGCAAAAAGCGCCCAGATGGTACCCCAAGCCGGACAGACGGGCAGGTGGTATGGGATAACATGTGCATCACCTTCGCTGATACCTATCCCCAAATCTCAGGGAGGAAGGAGGGCGCTGCCAGTTTAGGGGCCCCAAAAAAGTCGAGAAAATATAGAAACTTCCCCATCATTATATGTTTGTTCCCATGGCTCGGAGACCCTTGGCTCAGGGGGAAAGAGTGCATATAATTTCCCCTAAAAGGAGTGGGAAAAAAGACCAACAGGGTAATGGGGATCCCGGGGCAGCGTTTTCTGTTCCGACGACTCAGTGCTGCTGTTCAGAGGGGTAATGCCTGCTGTATTTTGGGCACGCGCCCCAGCTCTGAGGAGCTGGATGAAGTTTTAAACGCCCATATATAACAGTAGATAAACATTGTAACAACATGTACTCAGACATGTATCTCTACACCACGTGTACTGTATATACCATCTTCATATCAACAATGTATCTTTAAATCTTTTGTATCATATTATGTAATAAAATATACCTATTTGTAAAAAAATAAAAGAATGAAAAGATGGGGTGAGTGAAGGGAAGTCTTTTTATCCACTTCTCCGAGGCTATGGGTCC
Organism: Cherax destructor; assembly: GCA_009830355.1. Classification (NCBI taxonomy): domain Eukaryota; kingdom Metazoa; phylum Arthropoda; class Malacostraca; order Decapoda; family Parastacidae; genus Cherax; species Cherax destructor. The sequence continues at coordinate 32,078 of WNWK01012030.1, forward strand.
CGACAATTTGAAAGGGGACCCCTTCAAACTATATATATATATATATATATATATATATATATATATATATATATATATATATATATATATATATATATATATATATTTATATATATATATATATATATATATATATATATATATATATATATATATATATATATATATATATATATATATTAAAAGTTTTTTTCATTCTTTTTGGGTCACCCTGCCTCGGTGGGAAACGGCCGACGTGTAAAGGTAGAAAGTTAAAAGTGAACATAGATAAGAGTAAGGTGATGAGGGAATCAAATGATTTAAATAAAGAAAAATTGGATATCACATTGGAGAGAGAGATTATGGAAGAAGTGAATGTTTTCAGATATTTGGGAGTTGACTTGTCAGCGGATGGGTTTATGAAGGATGAGGTTAACCATAGAATTGATGAAGAAAAAGGTGAGTGGTGTGTTGAGGTATCTGTGGAGACAAAAACGTTATCCATGGAGGCAAAGAAGGGAATGTACGAAAGTATAGTGGTACCAACACTCTTATATGGGTGTGAAGCATGGGTTGCAAATGCTGCAGAGAGGACGAGGCTGGAGGCAGTGGAGATGTCCTGTCTAAGGGCAATGTGTGTGTAAATATTATGCAAAAATTCGGAGTGTGGAAATTAGGAGGTGTGGAGTTACTAAGTATTTATCAGAGGGCTGAAGAGGGGTTGTTGAGGTGGTTTGGTCATTTAGAGAGAATGGATCAAAGTAGAATGACTTGGAGAGCGTATAAATCTGTAGGGAAGGAAGGCGGGGTAGGGGTCGTCCTCGAAAAGGTTGGAGGGAGGGGGTAAAGGAGGTTTTGTGGGCGAGGGGCTTGGACTTCCAGCAAACATGTGTGAGCGTGTTAGATAGGAGTGAATGGAGACGAATGGTTTTTGGGACCTGCCGAGCTGTTGGAGTGTGAGCAGCGTAATATTTTGTGAATGGATTCAGGAAACCAGTTAATTGATTTAGTTGGACTTGAGTCCTGGAAATGGGAAGTACAATGCCTGCACTTTAAAGGAGGGTCTGGGATAGTGACAGCTGGGAGGGACTTATTCTCAGCTGTCGTATCTGAGCGCCTCTGCAAAGACAGTGATTATGTATGAGTGTGGTGAAAGTGTTGAATGATGATGAAAGTATTTTTTGGGGGATTTTCTTTCTTTTGGGTCACCCTGCCTCGGTGGGAGACGGCCGACTTGTTAGAAATATATATATATATATATATATATATATATATATATATATATATATATATATATATATATATATATATATATATATATGTCGTGCCGATTAGGTAAAACTGGTCAATTAGCAAGAACTCATTTGAAATTAAGTCCTTTCTAAAATTTTCTCTTATACGTTTAAAGATATAGTATTTTTTTTCATTTATGTTAATGTAAAAATTTATAATTTTGTACCAAGAGAAACTTTGAAAACCTACCTAACCTTATTACAACAAGCGCAATTTAATTTAGCCTAACCCAACTAAATATATTTTAGATACGTTACCATTAATTTAATAATAAACAAAAACACAATGAAATATATTTTTTCGTTAGGTTCAGAATGATTTTGCGAAATTATTGCATACACAAATTTTCGCTTGTCTTATATGGCAAGGTGAGCGTTGCTATTTAAGCCAAAATCCAAGTTTTACCTAATCGGCACGACATATATATATATATATATATATATATATATATATATATATATATATATATAATATTATAAACACTACCACCACCACCACTAATACCACCGCCACTACTACCACCATCACTACCACCACCACCACTTCCATCACCACTACCACCACCACCACTAATACCACCACTATCACCACCACTACCACCACCACTACTAACACCACTACTACTACCACCACCACTACTAACACCCCCTACTACCACCACCACTACCACTACTACCACAACCACCACTACCACTACCACCATCAATACCACCACCACTACCACCACCAATACTACCATCACCACCACCACCACCACCACCACTAGTACCACCACCACTAGTACCACCACCACATCTCCTGATTAAAGTAGTGTCTGCTCAGTGTGATAAGAAGGTGCCACTGTAGCTAAAGTCTGACCTATGAAGATAGATCACAACCTATATAATTAACTCTGCCTCCCTCCCTCTTCCTTCCCTCCTTCCTTCTTCCTTCCCTCCCTCCTTCCCTCCCTCCCTCCCTCTCTGTGTAAGCACGGTGCTTCAGAGATGGTATCTGGCACCAGTAAAGGGTCATTGACACCAAAAAATGCTTTTGGCACCTGGAAAATATCCGATCCACTTAAAGTGAAAACCAGGTATGGTCGTGCTGGTTCATCACTGACAGTATACAGTACCAACAAATTGATGAGTAAGACCCACGAGTATTGAAGCTTAGGGGTGAGGGACTGACCACCTCCTACCAAGGCTGGCAGACTGATCACATTAAAACTTCCACTTCTGTTGTCTCCAGTGTGACATACGTCTGTATTCTACTGAAGAAGCCCGTTGTGCAGGCCAAAGTGTTGCACATGTGTGTTGCTCATCAAGCTGTTGCTTCATTTCATCTTGCAAGACATATTTCAACAATTTCTCGCGGTTGTGTGTCTGTTTAACTTACTCTCAAAATTTCATGCACTTCATCTGTCTTTCAACCAGTGAGTTTGTTGATAAAATTGCCTATAATCAAGACATAAATCTTAAGTTATCTAAAACTTTGTAGTGGTCCATCGCTGCTCTCTTTGAGGTCCTCATCAGTGACCTGTAGTCATCGTCCCCTCACCTCGCTCTCCTCATGTTTGGTGGAGAGTTGTATACTAATTTTAGCATAAACTTGAGATCGCTGCTACTCTAGTCATTGTTTAATTTCTTAATGGGTTTAAAAGCTATCAATTACACTATGCTCTTATATATAGTCAGTGAAGCTGGTGAAGTTTTGGATTTTCCACTCCACAGTGTATTGCTGACTTGCCCTTACGGGTTTAGTATTTTTTCAATATTTATAATAATCTTATTAAACCCTATTGACTTCTGATGATGGGTGTCAGTCCTCTCCTCATGTGTGACTCACCATTTGTGGTTGCAGGGGTCGAGTCATAGACTTCTGGCCCCGCTCTTCACTGATGCTACTAGGTCTCTCCTCCCTGCTCCATGAGCTTTATCAAACCTAGTCTTAAAACTATGTATGGTTCCTGCCTCCACTATGTCACTTCCAAGCTATTCACTTCCTGACAACTCTATGACTGAAGAAATACTTCCTAACATCCTTTGACTCATAGAGTCTTCAACTTCCAATTGTGACCCCTTGTTTCTGTGTCCCTCTCTGGAACATCTTGTCTCTTCACCTTATCTATTCCTGCAGTATTTTGTATGTAGTTATCATGTCTCCCTAAGCCTCCTGTCCTCCAGTGTCGTCAGGTCAATTTCCCTTAACCATTCTTCATAGGACATTCTCCTTAGCTCTGGAATTAGCCCTATTGCAAACATTAGCATTTTTCTAATGTCTTGATGTGCTTGACCAGGTGTGGCTTACAAACAGGTGTGTACTCACCTATTTGTGGTTACAGGGTCGATTTTTTTTTTTTTTTTTTTTTTTTTTTTTTTTTTTTTTTTTTTTTTTTTTTTTTTTTTTTTTTTTTTTTTTTTTTTTTTTTTTTTTATCATGTCTCCCCTAACCCTCCTGTCCTCAGTGTCGTCAGGCCGATTTCCCTTAACCTTTCTTCGTAGGACAATCCCTTAGCTCTGGGACTAGTCTTGTTGCAAACCTTTGCACTTTCTCTAATTTCTTGACGTGCTTGACCAGGTGTGGGTTCCAAACTGGTGCTCATACTCCAGTATGGGCCTGACGTATATGGTATACAGAGTCTTGAATGATTCCTTGGTGAGGTATTGGAACGCTATTCTTAGGTTTGCCAGCCGCCCGTATGCTGCAGCAGTTATCTGATTGATGTGTGCCTCAGGAGATGTGCTCGGTATTATACTCACCCCAAGATCTTTTTCTTTGAGTGAGGTTTGCAGTCTTTGGCCACCTAGACTATACTCTGTCTGCGGTCTTCTTTGCCCTTCCCCGATATTCATGACTTTACATTTGGCAGGGTTAAATTCAAGGAGCCAGTTACTGGACCAGGCTTGCAGCCTGTCCAGGTCTCTTTGTATTCCTGCCTGATCCTCGACTGATTTGATTCTTCTCATTAACTTCACATCATCTGCAAACAGGGACACTTCTGAGTCTATCCCTTCCGTTATGTCATTCCATATACCAAAAACAGTACAGGTCCTAGGACTGACCCTTGTGGAACTCCACTCGTCCAGGTGCCCACTCTGACATCTCGTCACGTACCATGACTCGTTGTTGCCTCCCTGTCAGATATTCTCTGATCCATTGCAGTGCTTTTCCTGTTACGTGTGCCTGATCCTCTAGCTTTTGCATTAATCTCTTGTGAGGAACTGTGTCGAACGCCTTCTTGCAGTCAAAAAATGCAGTTATCCACCCTCTCTCTCGTGTCTTACTTCTGTTACCTTGTCATAAAACTGCAGTAGGTTTGTGACACAGGATTTTCCTTCCCTGAAACCATGCTGGTTGTCGTTTATAAGCTTGTGTCTTTCTAGGTGCTCCACCATTCTCCTCCTGATGATCTTCTCCATGACTTTGCATACTATACACGTCAGTGACACAGGTCTGTAGTTTAATGCCTCGTGTCTGTCTCCTTTCTTAAAAATTGGGACTACATTTGCCATCTTCCGCCTCAGGTAGTTGCCCAGTTTCAATGGATGTGTTGAAGATTTGTGTTAGTGGCACACACAACATCTCTGCTCCCTCTCTAAGGACCCACGGAGAAATGTTGTCGGTCCCACCGCTTTGAGGTATCGAGTTCACATAGCAGCTTCTTCACCTCCTCCTCGGTTGTGTGTATTTCATCCAGCACTTGTTGGTATACCTCCTATTCTGAATTCCTGGAGTCCTTCCTGTCTCCTGTGTAAATACTTCTTTAAATCTCATGTTGAGCTCCTCACATACCTCTTGGTCGTTTATTGTGAACTCCCCACCTTCCTTTCTCAGCCTGATTACCTGGTCCTTGACTGTTGTTTTCCTCCTGATGTGGCTATACAGCAGCTTCGGGTCAGACTTGACTTTTGATGCTATATCATTTTCATATTGTCGCTGAGCCTCCCTTCTTACCTGTGCATATTCGTTTCTGGCTCTTCGGCTAATCTCTTTATTTTCCTGGGTCCTTTGTCTTCTGTATTTTTTCCATTCTCTATTACACTTACTTTTTGCCTCCCTACACCTCTGGGTGAACCAAGGACTCGTTCTGGTCTTCCCATTACTTCTGTTTCCCTTGGGGACAAACCTCTCCTCTGCCTCTTTGCATTTGGTTGTCACATATTCCATCATTTCTTTTACTGGTTTTCCTGCCAATTCTCTCTCCCACTGAACGTCTTGTAGGAAGTTCCTCATGCCTGTGTAGTCCCCCTTTTGTAGTTTCGTTTCTCCCTTCCTATTCCTGCTCCCTCTCCACTTGTAGCTCAACTATATAATCAAAACACAGAACCAAATGATCACTAGCTCCAAGGGGCCTTTCATACGTGATATCCTCGATGTCCGAACTACTCAAGGTGAATACTAGGTCGAGTCTTGCTGGATCATCCCCACCTCTCTCTCTGGTAGTGTCTCTAACATGTTGATGCATGAGGTTTTCCAGTACCACATCCATCATCTTGGCTCTCCATGATTCAGGACCCCCATGGGGCTCCAGGTTTTCCCAATCAATCTCTTTGTGATTGGAATCACCCATAACTAGTAACTTTGCTCTCCCCATGTGGGCTCTTCTGGCTACCTCGGCTAGTGTGTCTACCATTGCTCTGTTGCTCTCGTCGTATTCTTCTCTTGGCCTCCTGCAGTTCTGTGGCGGGTTGTACATTACAGCAATTACCACCTTATGGCCCTCAGACTGAATTGTTCCTACTATGTAGTCCCTTTCACCCATTCCATCCATTCCTTCCACTTCCTCAAATCCCCACCTGTTCTTAATGAGCAGTGCAACTCCTCCTCCCCCTCTGCTCCCTCTATCTTTCCTGAGGATTTGATATCCGGGTGGAAAGATTGCATCTGTTATCATTCTGGTGAGTTTCGTTTCTGTGAGTGCTATTATGTCTGGGGATGTCTCCTTTATTCTTTCATGCCACTCCTCACATTTATTTGTTATACCATCTGCATTTGTATACCAAACCTTTAACTTCTTTTCTAAAACCGTAGTCTGGGGGGTATGTTGGGGTTGGGAAAGTGGGAGATCTGATGGGGAACTATGGGTGGTTGGTGTGAAGGTGGAGTTTGTAATGAGGTGGGTGGAATCATTGGGTATGGCATGTGTGTTTTGGGTTAGGTTGTTTGGTTGCATTGGGGTTGTCCAGGTTGGGGAACATCTGAAGGTGGTTGTGTTAGAGCTTCCTCCTGAGTCTGGGTTCTCCTGTCCATCTCTCTTTCCTCCTTTTGTCTCTGTACCCTCTCTTTCAGTTTCTGTCTTTCTTCCCGTGTTCTGTCGCGGTCGAGATACACCCTCCGGTACTCTGACATATCCCTTAGTCTTGCTTTCTCCTGCAGGATCCTGTTTCGAGTCAATTCTGCTTTGAAAATTACTTTGACTGGCCGGATTCTTCCTCTTGCAAACCCCCCTATTCTCAGAAAATTTGCCAGCTGGGTCATGTCATCTTCTCCTATTGCTTTCATGATGTTTTCAATCGCATTTTTCTCCCCTTGTCTTCTTGCTTCATAAGTTTCCCCTTCAGCTTCCTGGAGCCCGTAAACAAAGACTGATCTCTCTCTTACATTCTCCACTGCCTATCCCTATGTAACCCCTGATTCGATTTAGTTGCCTCCATTGCAGCTTTCCTTTCTTCAATCTCTTCACTGTCTGTTATCCCTTGGCCCAGTGGCCTGTCGCTTTCCTTCTTAACTTTCCCTGTGCACTGCTGTGGTCTGTTAGGGCTTCTACGTATAGCTTAGCTCTCCCTTTTACTACACTCCCCTCGATTGTTCCTGATGTGATCCTCTCTTTCTCTCGGGCTCCACGATGGTCTGATATAGCCTCTGCATACAGTTTCACTCCGTTCTCTACAGTCCTCTTCTTTGTGACTGAGGTAGCAGTTTCTGATACCATGTCCACATTGCTTTTTAGTTCATTAGGCTGTTTCAAATTTTTCAGTTCTTCTTCTAATCTCTGTATCTTAGCCTCTGCTGTTGTGACTTGCTTCTCCCACTTCCTGCTTTCTGCAGCTATCCTCTCCTCCATTATCTTGCTTTCTGCAGCTATCCTCTCCTCCATTATCTTGCTTTCTGCAGCTATCCTCTCCTCCATTTTCATGCTAAGCTCCTCTAGCTTCCTTCCCCACTCATGTTCCCTTTTCATGAGCTCTGCTGCCCAATCTTCCTTTGCAGACTCATCCTCCAGTCCCCTGGTTTTCCGTCCTGCTCTCTGGGACCCCATTTTTTATTTTTTATTTTTAAGATGCCACAGAGTGAAAAACTATGTATTTCTGTGTGGTTGTTTTGTGGTGTGATTGCCTGAGTGTTTGTGTGGGGGGTGGAAGGAGGGAGAGGAGAAACTGAAGACAGTGGGGAAATGGAAGAGAGGTGGGGAGGGGGAAAGAGGGGGGATTATGCGGAGAGAGTGAAGGAGGGAGAAGCAGAGGTGGAGAGAGAATGGGAGAGGGAGAGGGGAGGAGGTGGGTGAGAGAGGAGGTTCAGGGAAGGGATTGGGGGAGAGGTGGGTGGAGGGAGCAGGGAAATAGTGTGTGTGGGCCTGTGTGTGTGTGTTAGTTTTGTGTGTGTATGTGTATGTGTGTGTGTGTGTTAGTTTTGTGTGTGTGTGCACGTTAGTTTTGTGTGTGTTAGTTT
>WNWK01012030.1:42500-61600 GCA_009830355.1 Cherax destructor
GGATCCATATTTTGTCCAACCCCTGTATGTATGGATCCATATTTTGTCCAACCCCTGTATGTATGGATCCATATTTTGTCCAACCCCTGTATGTATGGATCCTTATGTTTTTTTTTCTAAATATTCCCTTATATACCCGTTCCTTGCCTCTCGAGCACTTTGTTACTGTTCACACCTATCTAGTTCTCTGAGTAGTTTGTATGTCATTATCATGTCTCTCTTGTTTTTGAAGCCTAACATGTGTTGTGTATGTTTACGTGGACTCGTCACCATCAATTCTCTCTTAACTTCATCGATTTGTGATGCAACAATAAACACCTCGCAAATATGTGAGTGGAATTTGATACGTTGACGATCGTGTGCTTGTTATGACGAACCGTGAGAGAGTGAGAGAGAGGGAGAGAAAGTGAGAGTGAGAGAGAGAGAAAGAGAAAGAGAGAGAGGAGTGTGTACTGACGGAGACATTATTATTTTATAATGTTGTATTTATTATTTTTTTTCCTGAACTTATTATACAATAATATTTTTTTTCTTCTTTTCCAGGAAATAAATTAAACCGACTTGGTATAGATCTGATGGACCTTGAGCAGAGGTGAGTAGTTGTGCACCACTAAGACAGTAGTTGTGCACCACTAAGACAGTAGTTGTGTGCACCACTAAGACAGTAGTTGTGTGCACCACTAAGACAGTAGTTTTGTGCACCACTAAGACAGTAGTTTTGTGCACCACTAAGACAGTAGTTTTGTGCACCACTAAGACAGTAGTTGTGTGCACCACTAAGACAGTAGTTGTGTGCACCACTAAGACAGTAGTTGTGTGCACCACTAAGACAGTAGTTGTGTGCACCACTAAGACAGTAGTTGTGTGCACCACTAAGACAGTAGTTGTGTGCACCACTAAGACAGTAGTTGTGTGCACCACTAAGACAGTAGTTGTGTGCACCACTAAGACAGTAGTTGTGTGCACCACTAAGACAGTAGTTGTGTGCACCACTAAGACAGTAGTTGTGTGCGCCACTAAGAATGTAGTTGTGTGCACCACTAAGACAGTAGTTGTGTGCACCACTAAGACTAGTTGTGTGCGCCACTAAGAATGTAGTTGTGTGCACCACTAAGACAGTAGTTGTGTGCACCACTAAGACAGTAGTTGTGTGCGCCACTAAGAATGTAGTTGTGTGCACCAATAAGACAGTAGTTGTGTGCACCACTAAGAATGTAGTTGTGTGCACCACTAAGACAGTAGTTGTGTGCACCACTAAGACAGTAGTTGTGTGCACCACTAAGACAGTAGTTTTGTGCGCCACTAAGAATGTAGTTGTGTGCACCACTAAGACATTAGTTGTGTGCACCACTAAGACAGTAGTTGTGTGCACCACTAAGAATGTAGTTGTGTGCACCACTAAGACAGTAGTTGTGTGCACCACTAAGACAGTAGTTGTGTGCACCAGTAAGACAGTAGTTGTGTGCGCCACTAAGAATGTAGTTGTGTGCACCACTAAGACAGTAGTTGTGTGCACCACTAAGACAGTAGTTGTGTGCGCCACTAAGAATGTAGTTGTGTGCACCACTAATACAGTAGTCGTGTGCACCACTAAGACAGTAGTTGTGTGCACCACTAAGACAGTTATGTGCACCACTAAGACAGTTATGTGCACCACTAAGACAGTAGTTGTGTGCACCACTAAGACAGTAGTTGTGTGCACCACTAAGACAGTAGTTGTGTGCACCACTAAGACAGTATTTGTGTGCACCACTAAGACAGTAGTTGTGTGCACCACTAAGACAGTAGTTGTCTGCACCACTAAGATTGTAGTTATCTGCACCACTAAGACAGTAGTTGTGTGCACCACTAAGACAGTAGTTGTGTGCACCACTAAGAATGTAGTTGTGTGCACAACGAAGACAGTAGTTGTGTGCACCACTAAGACAGTAGTTGTGTGCACCACTAAGACAGTAGTTGTGTGCACCACTAAAAATGTAGTTGTGTGCACCACTAAGACAGTAGTTGTGTGCACCACTAAGACAGTAGTTGTGTGCGCCACTAAGAATGTAGTTGTGTGCACCACTAAGACAGTAGTTGTGTGCACCACTAAGACAGTAGTTGTGTGCGCCACTAAGAATGTAGTTGTGTGCACCACTAAGATAGTAGTTGTGTGCACCACTAAGACAGTAGTTGTGTGCACCACTAAGACAGTAGTTGTGTGCACCACTAAGACCGTAGTTGTGTGCACCACTAAGACAGTAGTTGTGATGTGTGCACCACTAAGACAGTAGTTGTGTGCACCACTAAGAATGTAGTTGTGTGCACCACTAAGACAGTAGTTTTGTGCACCACTAAGACAGTAGTTGTGTGCACCACTAAGACAGTAGTTGTGTGCACCACTAAGACAGTAGTTGTGTGCACCACTAAGACAGTAGTTGTGTGCACCACTAAGACAGTAGTTGTGTGCACCACTAAGACAGTAGTTGTGATGTGTGCACCACTAAGACAGTAGTTGTGTGCACCACTAAGACAGTAGTTGTGTGCACCACTAAGACAGTAGTTGTGTGCACCACTAAGACAGTAGTTGTGTGCACCACTAAGAAAGTAGTTGTGTGCACCACTAAGACAGTAGTTGTGTGCACCACTAAGACAGTAATTGTGTGCGCCACTAAGAATGTAGTTGTGTGCACCACTAAGACAGTAGTTGTGTGCACCACTAAGACAGTAGTTGTGTGCACCACTAAGAATGTAGTTATGTGCACCAATAAGACAGTAGTTGTGTGCGCCACTAAGAATGTAGTTGTGTGCACCACTAAGACAGTAGTTGTGTGCACCACTAAGAAAGTAGTTGTGTGCACCACTAAGACAGTAGTTGTGTGCACCACTAAGACAGTGTTGTGTGCACCACTAAGCAGTAGTTGTGTGCACCACTAAGACAGTAGATTGTGTGCACCACTAAGAAGTAGTTGTGTGCACCACTAAGACAGTAGTTGTGTGCACCACTAAGACAGTAGTTGTGTGCACCACTAAGACAGTAGTTGTGTGCACCACTAAGACAGTAGTTTGATGTGCACCACTAAGACAGTAGTTGTGTGCAATACTAAGACAGTAGTTGTGATGTGTGCACCACTAAGACAGTAGTTGTGTGCACCACTAAGACAGTAGTTGTGTGCACCACTAAGACAGTAGTTGTGTGCACCACTAAGACAGTAGTTGTGTGCACCACTAAGACATAGTTGTGTGCACCACTAAGACAGTAGTTGTGTGCACCACTAAGACAGTAGTTGGTTGTGCACCACTAAGACAGTAGTTGTGTGCACCACTAAGACAGTAGTTGTGTGCACCACTAAGACAGTAGTTGTGTGCACCACTAAGACAGTAGTTGTGTGCACCACTAAGAAGTAGTTGTGTGCACCACTAAGACAGTAGTTGTGTGCACCACTAAGACAGTAATTGTGTGCCCACTAAGAAGTAGTTGTGTGCACCACTAAGACAGTAGTTGTGTGCACACTAAGACAGTAGTTGTGTGCACCACTAAGAAGTAGTTATGTGCACCATAAGACAGTAGTTGTGTGCGCCACTAAGAATGTAGTTGTGTGCACCACTAAGACAGTAGTTGTGTGCACCACTAAGACAGTAGTTGTGTGCACCACTAAGACAGTAGTTGTGTGCACCACTAAGACAGTAGTTGTGTGCACCACTAAGACAGTAGTTGTGTGCACCACTAAGACAGTAGTTGTGTGCACCACTAAGACAGTAGTTGTGCACCACTAAGACGTAGTTGTGTGCCACTAAGACAGTAGTTGTGTGCACCACTAAGACAGTAGTTGTGTGCACCACTAAGACGTAGTTGTGTGCACCACTAAGACAGTAGTTGTGTGCACCACTAAGACAGTAGTTGTGTGCACCACTAAGACAGTAGTTGTGTGCACCACTAAGACAGTAGTTGTGTGCACCACTAAGACAGTAGTTGTGTGCACCACTAAGACGTAGTTGTATGTGTCACCACTAAGACAGTAGTTGTGTGCACCACTAAGACAGTAGTTGTGTGCACCACTAAGACAGTGTTGTGAGTTGTGCACCACTAAGACAGTAGTTGTGTGCACCACTAAGACAGTAGTTGTGTGCACCACTAAGACGTAGTTGTGTGCACCACTAAGACAGTAGTTGTGTGCACCACTAGAAGTAGTTGTGTGCACCACTAAGACAGTAGTTGTGTGCACCACTAAGACAGTATTGTGTGCCCACTAAGAGTAGTTGTGTGCACCACTAAGACAGTAGTTGTGTGCACCACTAAGACAGTAGTTGTGTGCACCACTAAGAAGTAGTTTGTGCACCATAAGACAGTAGTTGTGTGCACCACTAAGCAGTATTTGTGCACCACTAAGACAGTAGTTGTGTGCCCACTAAGAAGTAGTTTGTGCACCACTAAGACAGTAGTTGTGTGCACCACTAAGACGTGTTGTGTGCACCACTAAGCGTAGTTGTGTGCACCACTAAGACAGTGTTGTGTGCACCACTAAGACAGTAGTTGTGTGCACCACTAAGACAGTAGTTGTGGCACCACTAAGACGTAGTTGTGTGCACCACTAAGACATTAGTTGTTGCACCACTAAGACATTGTGCACCTAAGACATTCACCATAAGACAAGTTATATGTCAACAAGCATGTTTACACAAAATGAGTTGTTGACACTAGACGTGTTGTGTGTGTGACCACTAAGACAGTGTTGTTGTACCACAGAATGGGCACCTAGACGTGTTGTGATGTGTACCACTAAGACAGTGTTGTTGACTAAGACTATTGTACACTAAGACAGTGTTGTGTGCACCATAAACATGTTGTGTGCACTAGGTGTTGTTACAAGACAGTTGTTGTGCACCACTAGAAATTGTGTGCCCACTAAGACGGTGTGTGCCACTAAGACAGTATTGTTGCACCACTAAGACGTGTTGTGTGCAAACTAAGACATAGTTGTGTGTTGCACCACTAAGACAGTAGTTGTGTGCACCACTAAGACAGTAGTTGTGTGCCACTAGACAGTATTGTGTGCACCACTAAGACAGTGTTGTGTGCACCACTAAGACAGTAGTTGTGTGCACACTAAGCGTAGTTGTTGCACCACTAAGACAGTGTGTGTGCACCACTAGACAGTTGTGTGCACCACTAAGACAGTATTGTGTGCAAACTAAGACAGTAGTTGTGTGCACCACTAAGACAGTAGTTGTGACATAAGAATGATTATTGTGTGCCACTAAGACAGTAGTTTGTGCACCACTAAGACAGTAGTTGTGTGCACCACTAAGACAGTAGTGTCATGATGTGTGCACCACTAAGCAGTAGTTGTGTTGCACCACTAAGACAGTAGTTGTGTGCACCACTAAGACGAGTGACTAGTAGTTGTGTGCACCACTAAGACAGTAGTTGTGTGCACCACTAAGACAGTAGTTGTGTGCACCACTAAGACAGTAGTTGTGTGCACCACTAAGACAGTAGTTGTGTGCACCACTAAGACAGTAGTTGTGTGCACCACTAAGACAGTAGTTGATTTTGCACCACTAAGACAGTAGTTGTGTGCACCACTAGACAGTAGTTGTGTCACCACTAGACATAGTGTGTGTGCACCACTAAGACAGTAGTTGTGTGCACCACTAAGACAGTAGTTGTGTGCACCACTAAGACAGTAGTTGTGATGTGCACCACTAAGACAGTAGTTGTGCCCACTAAGACAGTGTTGTGTGCACCACTAAGACAGTAGTTGTGTGCACCACTAAGACAGTAGTTGTGTGCACCACTAAGACAGTAGTTGTGTGCACCACTAAGACAGTAGTTGTGTGCACCACTAAGACAGTAGTTGTGTGCACCACTAAGACAGTAGTTGTGTGCACCACTAAGACAGTAGTTGTGTGCACCACTAAGACAGTAGTTGTGTGCACCACTAAGACAGTAGTTGTGTGCACCACTAAGACAGTAGTTGTGTGCACCACTAAGACAGTAGTTGTGTGCACCACTAAGACAGTAGTTGTGTGCACCACTAAGACAGTAGTTGTGTGCACCACTAAGACAGTAGTTGTGTGCACCACTAAGACACACACACCTTCACTCATGAGTGTACAAGGTTCATCATCTTCGTGTAAACAAGATCTTAATTACACAAATCAATGAGCAGTTTTTACACTTGAGTTCACCTGTGTTGTGTAAGGTTACAGCACCATTGTAAACACTGGACACCTGAGTTCACCTGTGTTGTGTAAGGTTACAGCACCATTGTAAACACTGGACACCTGAGTTCACCTGTGTTGTGTAAGGTTACAGCACCATTGTAAACACTGGACACCTGAGTGCACCTGTGTTGTGTAAGGTTACAGCACCATTGTAAACACTGGACACCTGAGTTCACCTGTGTTGTGTAAGGTTACAGCACCATTGTAAACACTGGACACCTGAGTGCACCTGTGTTGTGTAAGGTTACAGCACCATTGTAAACACTGGACACCTGAGTTCACCTGTGTTGTGTAAGGTTACAGCACCATTGTAAACACTGGACACCTGAGTGCACCTGTGTTGTGTAAGGTCACAGCACCATTGTAAACACTGGACACCTGAGTGCACCTGTGTTGTGTAAGGTTACAGCACCATTGTAAACACTGGACACCTGAGTGCACCTGTGTTGTGTAAGGTTACAGCACCATTGTAAACACTGGACACCTGAGTTCACCTGTGTTGTGTAAGGTTACAGCACCATTGTAAACACTGGACACCTGAGTTCACCTGTGTTGTGTAAGGTTACAGCACCATTGTAAACACTGGACACCTGAGTGCACCTGTGTTGTGTAAGGTTACAGCACCATTGTAAACACTGGACACCTGAGTGCACCTGTGTTGTGTATGGTCACAGCACCATTGTAAACACTGGACACCTGAGTGCACCTGTGTTGTGTAAGGTTACAGCACCATTGTAAACACTGGACACCTGAGTGCACCTGTGTTGTGTAAGGTTACAGACAGCACCATTGTAAACACTGGACACCTGAGTGCACCTGTGTTGTGTAAGGTTACAGCACCATTGTAAACACTGGACACCTGAGTGCACCTGTGTTGTGTAAGGTCACATCACCATTGTAAACACTGGACACCTGAGTGCACCTGTGTTGTGTAAGGTCACAGCACCATTGTAAACACTGGACACCTGAGTGCACCTGTGTTGTGTAAGGTCACAGCACCATTGTAAACACTGGACACCTGAGTGCACCTGTGTTGTGTAAGGTTACAGCACCATTGTAAACACTGGACACCTTGCCAGATAACACACAGGTAGCACAAGAAGCATTGACACAGTCTTCCTCTCTGTGTAGAGCTTTAACACGCTGTGTAGAGCTTTAACACGCTGTGTAGAGCTTTAACACGCTGTGTAGAGCTTTAACACGCTGTGTAGAGCTTTAACACGCTGTGTAGAGCTTTAACACGCTGTGTAAAGCTTTATCACAAAGTGTAGAGCTCTATAATGATTTATCACGCTGTGTAGAGCTCAACTATATTATGTAGAGCTTTTTCACGCTGTGTAGAGCTTAATTATACTGTATAGAGATTTATCACTCCTTGAAGGGCTTAAATATACTGTGTAGAGCTTTATCATGCTGTGTAGAGCTCAGTTATACTGTGGAGAGCTTTATTATACTTGTAAAGATTTATCACGCTGTTTAGAGTGAGGTAGTGAGCAACTCTCTCTCTCTCTCTCTTTCTCTCTCTCTCTCTCTCTCTCTCTCTCTCTCTCTCTCTCTCTCTCTCTCTCTCTCTCTCTCTCTCTCTCTCTCTCTCTCCCGGTCATGGAGAGAAAGAGAGAGAGTTGTTGTCTCACAAGCCTCATCAAGCTTACACAGAGGATGGAAGCTCTATCACCTCCCTCCTTCCATTACGCTGGTGGCACCCCTTACTTCAGAGCAGAGGGAGCGGCACTCTAATGGTTTGAGTAGGAGTAGGTGCCCCCTCTCTCTCTTACAGTGCTTGACATTGTCTAGTGTTAAGATACTTGTCTTCTATAGTGTATGGTGTATCAGGTCACAGTATTGGTGTATCAGGTCGCAGTATTGGTGTATCAGGTCTCAGTATTGGTGTATCAGGTCACAGTATTGGTGTATCAGGTCGCAGTATTGGTGTATCAGGTCGCAGTATTGGTGTATCAGGTCGCAGTATTGGTGTATCAGGTCACAGTATTGGTGTATCAGGTCGCAGTATTGGTGTATCAGGTCGCAGTATTGGTGTATCAGGTCTCAGTATTGGTGTATCAGGTCGCAGTATTGGTGTATCAGGTCACAGTATTGGTGTATCAGGTCGTAGTATTGGTGTATCAGGTCGTAGTATTGGTGTATCAGGTCACAGTATTGGTGTATCAGGTCACAGTATTGGTGTATCAGGTCACAGTATTGGTGTATCAGGTCGCAGTATTGGTGTATCAGGTCGCAGTATTGGTGTATCAGGTCACAGTATTGGTGTATCAGGTCACAGTATTGGTGTATCAGGTCACAGTATTGGTGTATCAGGTCGCAGTATTGGTGTATCAGGTCGCAGTATTGGTGTATCAGGTCTCAGTATTGGTGTATCAGGTCGCAGTATTGGTGTATCAGGTCACAGTATTGGTGTATCAGGTCGTAGTATTGGTGTATCAGGTCGTAGTATTGGTGTATCAGGTCACAGTATTGGTGTATCAGGTCACAGTATTGGTGTATCAGGTCACAGTATTGGTGTATCAGGTCGCAGTATTGGTGTATCAGGTCGTAGTATTGGTGTATCAGGTCACAGTATTGGTATATCAGGTCGTAGTATTGGTGTATCAGGTCACAGTATTGGTGTATCAGGTCACAGTATTGGTGTATCAGGTCGTAGTATTGGTGTATCAGGTCACAGTATTGGTGTATTAGGTCGCAGTATTGGTGTATCAGGTCGCAGTATTGGTGTATCAGGTCGCAGTATTGGTGCATCAGGTCACAGTACTGGTGTATCATGTCGCAGTATTGGTGTATCAGGTCACAGTACTGGTGTATCAGGTCGTAGTATTGGTATATCAGGTCGCAATATTGGCGTATCAGGTCGTAATATTGGTATATCAGGTCGCAATATTGGCGTATCAGGTTACAGTATTGGTGTATCAGGTCACAGTATTGGTGTATCAGGTCGTAGTATTGGTGTATCAGGTCACAGTACTGGTGTATCAGGTCGCAGTACTGGTGTATCAGGTCGCAGTACTGGTGTATCAGGTCGTAGTATTGGTATATCAGGTCTCAATATTGGCGTATCAGGTTACAGTATTGGTGTATCAGGTCACAGTACTGGTGTATCAGGTCGCAGTACTGGTGTATCAGGTCGTAGTATTGGTATATCAGGTCGCAATATTGGCGTATCAGGTTACAGTATTGGTGTATCAGGTCACAGTATTGGTGTATCAGGTCACAGTATTGGTGTATCAGGTCGTAGTATTGGTGTATCAGGTCACAGTATTGGTGTATCAGGTCGCAGTATTGGTGTATCAGGTCGCAGTATTGGTGTATCAGGTCACAGTATTGGTGTATCAGGTCGCAGTATTGGTGTATCAGGTCGCAGTATTGGTGTATCAGGTCACAGTATTGGTGTATCAGGTCACAGTATTGGTGTATCAGGTCACAGTATTGGTGTATCAGGTCGCAGTATTGGTGTATCAGGTCACAGTATTGGTGTATCAGGTCACAGTATTGGTGTATCAGGTCACAGTATTGGTGTATCAGGTCACAGTATTGGTGTATCAGGTCGTAGTATTGGTGTATCAGGTCGCAGTATTGGTGTATCAGGTCACAGTACTGGTGTATCAGGTCACAGTACTGGTGTATCAGGTCGCAGTACTGGTGTATCAGGTCGCAGTACTGGTGTATCAGGTCGTAGTATTGGTATATCAGGTCGCAGTATTGGTGTATCAGGTCGTAGTATTGGTGTATCAGGTTGCAGTATTGGTGTATCAGGTCGCAGTATTGGTGTATCAGGTCGCAGTATTGGTGTATCAGGTCACAGTATTGATGTATCAGGTCACAGTATTGGTGTATCAGGTCACAGTATTGGTGTATCAGGTTGTAGTATTGGTGTATCAGGTCGCAGTATTGGTGTATCAGGTCGCAGTATTGGTGTATCAGGTCACAATATTGGTGTATCAGGTCGCAGTATTGGTGTATCAGGTCGCAGTATTGGTGTATCAGGTCGCAGTATTGGTGTATCAGGTCACAGTATTGGTGTATCAGGTCACAGTATTGGTGTATCAGGTCACAGTATTGGTGTATCAGGTCGCAGTATTGGTGTATCAGGTCGCAGTATTGGTGTATCAGGTCACAGTATTGGTGTATCAGGTCACAGTATTGGTGTATCAGGTCACAGTATTGGTGTATCAGGTCACAGTATTGGTGTATCAGGTCACAGTATTGGTGTATCAGGTCGTAGTATTGGTGTATCAGGTCGCAGTATTGGTGTATCAGGTCACAGTATTGGTGTATCAGGTCACAGTACTGGTGTATCAGGTCACAGTACTGGTGTATCAGGTCGCAGTATTGGTGTATCAGGTCACAGTATTGGTGTATCAGGTCACAGTATTGGTGTATCAGGTCACAGTATTGGTGTATCAGGTCACAGTATTGGTGTATCAGGTCGCAGTATTGGTGTATCAGGTCGCAGTATTGGTGTATCAGGTCACAGTACTGGTGTATCAGGTCACAGTACTGGTGTATCAGGTCACAGTACTGGTGTATCAGGTCGCAGTACTGGTGTATCAGGTCACAGTACTGGTGTATCAGGTCGTAGTATTGGTATATCAGGTCGCAATATTGGCGTATCAGGTTACAGTAATGACAACTCTTCACGCCCACAGGTTGATAGAGGTTGAGAGAAGTGTGTCCTCGCTCAAGACAGACTTACCTCCTGTGGTTGAAGAACTCAAAAAAACAGTAGACACCTTCAAGATGAGACTAGAGACGACTGAACACCTCTCCTGGCTAGGTGAGTCTCACCAGCACTTGCTTCCTCCTCGCAAACAACACTGTAAGTAGGTAAGTTTATTTAGGTATAGGTACACATAAGTACAATTATCATACATAATGACAATTACCTAGAATAACCCAAAAAAGTCAAAGTGACTTATTTCCATTGGTTGTATTAGAAATAAGGAAGCAGTAGTGGAGGTAGTACTAGAGGAAGAAGTAGAAAAAGTAGTAGTAGTGAAAGAATTAGTAATAGTAGTAGCAGCAGTGATAGTAGTAGTAGTAGCAGCAGTGATAGTAGTAGTAGCAGTAGTAGTAGTAGTAGCAACAGTAGTAGTAGTACCAGCAGTGATAGCAGTAGTAGTAGTAGTAGCAGCAGTGATAGTAGCAGTAGTAGTAGTAGCAGCAGTGATAGTAGTAGTAGTAGTAGTAGTATCAGCAATGATAGTAGTAGTAGTAGTAGCAGCAGCAGTGATAGTAGTAGTAGTAGCAGTAGTAGTAGTAGTAGCAGTAGTAGTAGTAGTAGTAGCAGTAGTAGTAGCAGTAGTAGCAGTAGTAGTAGTAGTAGTAGCAGCAGTGATAGTAGTAGTAGCAGTAGTAGTAGTAGTAGCAACAGTAGTAGTAGTACCAGCAGTGATAGCAGTAGTAGTAGTAGTAGCAGCAGTGATAGTAGTAGTAGTAGTATCAGCAATGATAGTAGTAGTAGTAGTAGTATCAGCAATGATAGTAGTAGTAGTAGTAGTAGCAGCAGTGATAGTAGTAGTAGCAGTAGTAGTAGTAGTAGCAGCAGTAGTAGTAGTACCAGCAGTGATAGTAGTAGTAGTAGTAGTATCAGCAATGATAGTAGTAGTAGTAGTAGTAGCAGCAGTGATAGTAGTAGTAGCAGTAGTAGTAGTAGTAGCAGTAGTAGTAGTAGTAGCAGCAGTGATAGTAGTAGTAGTAGTATCAGCAATGATAGTAGTAGTAGTAGTAGTATCAGCAATGATAGTAGTAGTAGTAGTAGTACCAGCAGTGATAGCAGTAGTAGTAGTAGTAGCAGCAGTGATAGTAGCAGTAGTAGTAGTAGCAGCAGTGATAGTAGTAGTAGTAGTAGTAGTAGTATCAGCAATGATAGTAGTAGTAGTAGTAGTAGCAGCAGTGATAGTAGTAGTAGTAGCAGTAGTAGTAGTAGTAGCAGTAGTAGTAGCAGTAGTAGCAGTAGTAGTAGCAGTAGTAGTAGTAGCAGTAGTAGTAGTAGTGATAGTAGTAGTAGTAGTAGTAGCAGCAGTGAATGTAGTAGTAGTAGTAGTAGTAGTAGTAGCAGTAGTAGTAGTAGCAGCAGTAATAGTAGTAGTAGTAGCAGCAGTGATAGTAGTAGTAGAGCAGTGATAGTAGTAGTAGTAGCAGCAGTGATAGTAGTAGTAGTAGTAGTAGCAGTAGTAGTAGTAGTAGCAGTGATAGTAGTAGAGTAGTAGTAGTAGTAGCAGCAGTGATAGTAGTAGTAGCAGCAGTGATAGTAGTAGTAGTAGTAGTAGCAGTAGTAGTAGTAGCAGTGATAGTAGTAGTAGTAGTAGTAGCAGCAGTGATAGTAGTAGTAGCAGCAGTGATAGTAGTAGTAGTAGTAGCAGTAGTAGTAGTAGTAGCAGTGATAGTAGTAGCAGTAGTAGTAGTAGTAGCAGCAGTGATAGTAGTAGTAGTAGTAGTAGCAGTAGTAGTAGTAGTAGCAGTGATAGTAGAGTAGTGAGTAGTAGTAGTAAGCAGTGATAGTAGTGCATGATAGTAGTGTACAGCAGTGATAGTAGTAGTAGCACAGTGAAGTAGTAGTAGTAGTAGCCGTATATAGCATGTGATAGTAAGTGTAGTACTGATTTAGCAGTGAGTAGTAGTAGTAGCCATGTGTAGTAGCAGTAGTAGGTTAGTAGTAAGCAGTGATAGTAGTATGTAGTAGCGTGATAGAGTAGTAGGCAGCTTAGTACATGATAGTAGTAGTAGTAGCTTTTATTTAGACAGTGATGTGTATAACTAGATAGTAGCTAGATAGTAGACAGTGATGAGCTAGTATAGTAGTAGACAGTGAGGTAGTAGTAGTAACCAGTGATAGTAGTAGTAGTAGCAGTAAGTAGTAGTAGTAGCAGTGTAGTAGTAGTAAGCAGTAGGTAGTAGTAGACGTATAGTAGTAGTAACAGTGAGTAGTAGTAGCACAGTGATAATCGTAGTAGTAGTAGTAGCAGTGATAGTAGTAGCATATGTATAGTAGTAACAGTGAGTAGTAGTAGTATCAGTAGATATGTAGTAACAGTGATAGTAGTCAGTGTAGTAGTCAGCATGATAGTATGTACACGTGATAGTAGTGACGTGCATATAGCATTAGAAGTGAGTAGCTCACTTAGTAAGTTAGTAGTACAGCATATAGTAGTAGTAGTATCAGCTATTTGAGTAGCTAGTGTATATAACTAGTTGTAAAGCAGTAGTCGTGTCACATAATCATTAGAATAGTACAGCCGTGCTATGTAGTCATGTAGAAGCAGTGATCGCCCGTGGTCATAAATAGTTAAAACAGTACCGTGGCTATCATAACTCATTAGAAGCAGTGACGTCCGTGGCTCACTCATAACTATAGAACAGTGACGTCGTGGCTCACTCATAACTCATTTAGAAACAGTGAACGTCCGTGGTATCATAACAGTATAGTTAGAAGCAGTGACGTCCGTGTGTACGTCATAACTCATTTAGAAACAGTGACGTCCGTGCTCACTCATAACTCATTTAGAACAGTGACGCCGTAGCTCACTCATACTCATTTAGAAACAGTGACGCTGGCTCACTCATAACTCATTTAGAAGCAGTGACGCCCGTGGCTCACTCATAACTCATTTAGAAACAGTGACGTCCGTGGCTCACTCATAACTCATTTAGAAACAGTGACGCCCGTGGCTCACTCATAACTCATTTAGAAACAGTGACGCCCGTGGCTCACTCATAACTCATTTAGAAACAGTGACGCCCGTGGCTCACTCATAACTCATTTAGAAACAGTGACGTCCGTGGCTCACTCATAACTCATTTAGAAACAGTGACGTCCGTGGCTCACTCATAACTCATTTAGAAACAGTGACGTCCGTGGCTCACTCATAACTCATTTAGAAGCAGTGACGCCCGTGGCTCACTCATAACTCATTTAGAAACAGTGACGTCCGTGGCTCACTCATAACTCATTTAGAAGCAGTGACGTCCGTGGCTCACTCATAACTCATTTAGAAACAGTGACGTCCGTGGCTCACTCATAACTCATTTAGAAACAGTGACGCCGTGGCTCACTCATAACTCATTTAGAAACAGTGACGTCCGTGGCTCATCAACTCATTTAGAAACAGTGACGCCCGTGGCTCACTCATAACTCATTTAGAAACAGTGACGTCCGTGGCTCACTCATAACTCATTTAGAAACAGTGACGCCGTGGCTCCTCATAACTCATTTAGAACAGTGACGTCCGTGGTCACTCATAACTCATTGAAACAGGACGTCGTGGCTACTAACTCATTAGAACAGTGACGTCCGTGGCTCCTCTAACTCATTTAGAACAGGACTGTGGCTCATATGCTATTTAGCAGTGACGTCCGTGGTCATAGCTATTTGAAGAGTGACGCGTAGGTACTCATAACAGTTAGAAAGTGACGTGTGGCATACTGCAGTGAGTATGCTATTTGAGCAGGGTGTGGCATATCATTTGGCAGGTGTGGTGATAAATCATTGAGGCGGTGTGGATAAGTCATTGTGAAAGCAGTGAGCGTGGTGATAGTATTGTGGCAGTGCTGCGTGGTATTAACTATTGACAGGTGTGGCTATAAGTCACAAACGTGGTGGTGATAGTATTGCATGTGGATAGTATGTGGCAGGTGTGTGATAGTATTGTGGCAGGTGTGGTGATAGTATTGTGCAGGTGTGGGATAGTACAGTGGCAGGTGTGGTGATAGTATTGTGGCAGGTGTGGTGATAGTATTGTGGCAGGTGTGGTGATAGTATAGTGGCAGGTGTGGTGATAGTATTGTGGCAGGTGTGGGGATAGTACAGTGGCAGGTGTGGTGATAGTATTGTGGCAGGTGCTGGTGGTATTATTGTGACAGGTGTGGTGATAGTAAAGTGGCAGGTGTGGTGATAGTATTGTGGCAGGTGTGGGGATAGTATTGTGGCAGGTGTGGGATAGTAGTGGCAGGTGTGGTGATAGTATTGTGCAGGTGTGGGGATAGTACAGTGGCAGGTGTGGTGATAGTATTGTGGCAGGTGTGGGGATAGTATTGTGGCAGGTGTGGTGATAGTATTGTGGCAGGTGTGGTGATAGTATTGTGGCAGGTGTGGGATAGTATTGTGGCAGGGTGTGATAGTATTGTAGTGGGGATAGTATTGTGGCAGGTGTGGGGATAGTATTGTGGCAGGTGTGGGATAGTATAGTGGCAGGTGTGGTGATAGTATTGTGGCAGGTGTGGGGATAGTATTGTGGCAGGTGTGGGGATAGTACAGTGGCAGGTGTGGTGATAGTATTGTGGCAGGTGTGGTGATAGTATTGTGGCAGGTGTGGTGATAGTATTGTGGCAGGTGTGAGGATAGTATTGTGGCAGGTGTGGTGGTAGATGTGGCAGGTGTGGTGATAGTATTGTGGCAGGTGTGGGTGATAGTATTGTGGCAGGTGTGGTGATAGTATTGTGGCAGGTGTGGGATAGTATGTGGCAGGTGTGGTGATAGTATTGTGGCAGGTGTGGTGATAGTATTGTGGCAGGTGTGGGGATAGTATTGTGGCAGGTGTGGTGATAGTATTGTGGCAGGTGTGGTGATAGTATTGTGGCAGGTGTGGTGATAGTATTGTGGCAGGTGTGGGGATAGTACAGTGGCAGGTGTGGTGATAGTATTGTGGCAGGTGTGGAGATAGTATTGTGGCAGGTGTGGTGATAGTAAAGTGGCAGGTGTGGTGATAGTATTGTGGCAGGTGTGGGATAGTATTGTGGCAGGTGTGGTGATAGTATTGTGGCAGGTGTGGGGATAGTACTGTGGCAGGTGTGGTGATAGTATTGTGGCAGGTGTGGTGATAGTATTGTGGCAGGTGTGGTGATAGTATTGTGGCAGGTGTGGTGATAGTATTGTGGCAGGTGTGGTGATAGTATTGGGTGTGGGATAGTAGTGGCAGGTGTGGTGATAGTATTGTGGCAGGTGTGGGGATAGTATTGTGGCAGGTATGGTGATTGTTTTGTGGCAGGTGTGGTGATAGTATTGTGGCAGGTGTGGTGATAGTATGTAGGTGTGGTGATAGTTATGGCAGGTGTGGTGATAGTATTGTGGCAGGTGTGGTGGTAGTATTGTGCAGGTTGGTGATAGTATGTGGCAGGTGTGGTGATAGTATTGTGGCAAGTGTGGGGATAGTACTGTGGCAGGTGTGGTGATAGTTTTATGGCAGGTGTGGTGATAATATTGTGGCAGGTGTGGTGATAATATTGTGGCAGGTGTGGTGATAGTATTGTGGCAGGTGTGGTGATAGTATTGTGGCAGGTGTAGTGATAGTATTGAGGCAGGTGTGGTGGTAGTAATGTAGCAGGTGTGGTGGTAGTACTGTAGCAGGTGTGGTAGTAGTACTGTAGCAGGTGTGGTGGTAGTACTGTAGCAGGTGTGGTGGTAGTATTGTAGCAGGTGTGGTGGTAGTACTGAGCAGGTGTGGTGGTAGTACTGTAGCAGGTGTGGTGGTAGTACTGTAGCAGGTGTGGTGTAGTACTGTAGCAGGTGTGGTGGTAGTACTGTAGCAGGTGTGGTGGTAGTACTGTAGCAGGTGTGGTGGTAGTACTGTAGCAGGTGTGGTGGTAGTACTGTAGCAGGTGTGGTGGTAGTACTGTAGCAGGTGTGGTGGTAGTACTGTAGCAGGTGTGGTGGTAGTACTGTAGCAGGTGTGGTGGTAGTACTGTAGCAGGTGTGGTGGTAGTACTGTAGCAGGTGTGGTGGTAGTACTGTAGCAGGTGTGGTGGTAGTACTGTAGCAGGTGTGGTGGTAGTACTGTAGCAGGTGTGGTGGTAGTACTGTAGCAGGTGTGGTGGTAGTATTGTAGCAGGTGTGGTGGTAGTACTGTAGCAGGTGTGGTGGTAGTACTGTAGCAGGTGTGGTGGTAGTACTGTAGCAGGTGTGGTGGTAACTCTCTTTTCTCTTCTCTCTCTCTCCGTTTTTCTCACTGTCGTCTGGTTAACGTGTCTCACTATAAATAATGAGACAAGATGGCCGCCATGCACCATGTTTACACACTTCACAAATATTCTCTACAAGCAAATTGTGATCTCTCTACTTGGCCATACTACATGTTTACAACTTTACCATAAATGTAATATTGATACTGCGTGTGATCTGTGTTCATGAAGCACTCAGATATCCATTGTAGTAATTCCTCAGAGATACCGACACTGTTTTTACCGTTTTAGACTAGGCGACGGGAGGGCAGCAGTCATGTCAGACATTTGGTAGTCAAGAAATATTCATTCCACTCACTCGTTGTTTTCTAGTTGATCATCTACTTTAAGGCAGCGAGACAAAAATGTGGGTTGAGAGGTCATGCTTGGGTTGTGGGTTGAATGAGGTGTTGTTTCAGGGCGAGTTGTTTCAAAACAAGAATTAGAGGGAAGAGCAGCATAGTGCAGGAGACGAGGAGTTAGTCAGTAACCTGAGCTTAGCTTTTGTTCTACTGCGTCCTCAGCCTCTCCCTCTCCCTTCTTCATCACCATTTTCCCTTCTTCTATTTCTGTTTTCATGGAAACACACTTTCCTACCCCTGGTAGCACTGTGCCCTACCCCTGTTAACACTGTGCCCTACCCCTGGTAGCACTGTGCCCTACCCCTGTTAACACTGTGCCCTACCCCTGGTAGCACTGTGCCCTACCCCTGTTAACACTGTGCCCTACCCCTGGTAGCACTGTGCCCTACCCCTGTTAACACTGTGCCCTACCCCTGGTAGCACTGTGCCCTACCCCTGTTAACACTGTGCCCTACCCCTGTTAACACTGTGCCCTACCCCTGGTAGCACTGTGCCCTACCCCTGTTAACACTGTGCCCTACCCCTGGTAGCACTGTGCCCTACCCCTGGTAGCACTGTGCCCTACCCCTGTTAACACTGTGCCCTACCCCTGGTAGCACTGTGCCCTACCCCTGTTAACACTGTGCCCTACCCCTGGTAGCACTGTGCCCTACCCCTGTTAACACAATGACCACTCCTCCCTGGTAGCACTATGATAACTCCTCCCTGTTAGCACAATGACCACTCCTCCCTAGTAGCACAATGACCACTCCTCCCTGGTAGCACAATGACCACTCCTCTCTGGTAGCACAATGACCACTCCTGCCTGGTAGCACAATGATAACTCTTCCCTGGTAGCACAATGATAACTCCTCCCTGGTAGCACAATGACCACTCCTCCCTGGTAGCACAATGACCACTCCCTGGTAGAACAATGACTACTCCCTGTTAGCACAATGACCACTCCTCCCGGGTATACCTTTACCTTTGAAGAGTTTCGAGAGTATCTACTCTCTGAGCCCGGCCATGGGCCAGGCTCGTCTGGTGCTTGCCTGGTCAACCAGGCTGTTGCTGCTGGAGGCCCGCTGCCCCACATATCCATCACAGCCTGGTTGATCTGGCACCTGGTGAAGATATTTGTCCAGTTTCCTCTTGAAGGCTTCTACACTGGTTCCAGCCGTGTTTCGGATATCTTCTGGTAAGATGTTGAATAGTCTGGGACCCCGGATGTAGCACAATGACCACTCCTCCCTGGTAGCACAATGACCACTCCTCCCTGGTAGCACAATGACCACTCCCCCCTGGTATCACAATGACCACTCCTCCCTGGTAGCACTATGACAACTCCCTGTTAGCACAATGACCACTCCTCCCTGGTAGCACTATGACCACTCCTACTTGTTAGCACAATGACCACTCCTCCCTGGTAGCACTATGACAACTCCCTGTTAGCACAATGACCACTCCTCCCTGGTAGCACTATGACCACTCCTCCCTGGTAGGACAATGACCACTCCTCCCTGGTAGCACTATGACCACTCCTACCTGGTAGCAGTATGACCAATCCTCCCTGGTAGCACAATGACCACTCCTCCCTGGTATAAGAAT
>WNWK01012031.1:0-61600 GCA_009830355.1 Cherax destructor
CAGGAGCCGGGTCGGGGAGAATTTACCACTCAATTTCCGCACTTTCTTCCAGACTGCACTCATCGAGGAAGCCGAAGTGACAGTAGAAACGTAATCTCGCCAGCAAGTGCGTTAGCATCACGTATGACACGGCAGCAATAGCTCTCTTCTGCTTGAAATCAAGGAGTCTCTCTGTGGTTCTGTTATATCGATACCTGCCCCATGCAGCACGTTTCAAACGCACTGCCCGAGCACAAGCAGGAGACCACCAAGGCACGCACTTCTGAGGATGCTTGCCCGAGGTTTGAGGAATAGAATGTGAAGCCGCTGTGAAGATGGAGGACGAAAAAGAGATGTAAAACCTCATCAATGGAGGACGAGGTAGGAACCTCATGAAAGGCAGTAAGATGTGCGTAAAGGTCCCATTTCGCCAGGTCAAATTGCCAGCGTGGGCAATGAGGAGGTGGAGAAAACAGAGGGGACTTAAGGATGATTGGGAAATGATCGCTGTCATGCAAGTCCGGGAGGACAGACCACGTGAAGTCAAGGACAGTTGATAAAGAGCAGACGGAAAGATCGATGCAGGAGAAAGAATGAGATCGGGGATCAAAATGGGTAGGAGTACCCGTTTTTAAAACATGTAGGGGAAGAGAAGCAAGAAATGCCTCCAACTGAATGCCACGGGAGTCACAGTGCGACCCTCACCAGAGAAAGTGGTGTGCGTTAAAATCGCCAAGTAATAGAAGGGGTGGCGGTAAGGAAGAAACCAGAAAATCAACATCTGGGATAGACAATGCCCACGAAGGGGAGAGATATAAAGAACAGTGTGTATACCACTTATTCAAGTGGATACGGGCTGCGGTGTAATGTAAGGAAGAAGGGACAGAGCTGACAGTATGGAACACCAGTGCGTATAAGAAGAGCACTTTCGTTAAAGGTTCCATTGGGAAAAGAATCCGATGAATATAACAAATTATAGCCTGAAAAGGGCCTGATAACAGTGGATTGTAATTTGGGTTCTTGCAAACAGACCCCAATAGGGGAAAACTGGGAGAGCAACACCTGAAGCTCACCCGTTACCCCTGAGGCCTCGGATATTCCACTGCAAATAAGCCATGATTTATGGAGAGAAAGATATAAGTGGAAGTGAGAGGAAGCTATGGACTAGGGTTAGAAAAGTCCACGTGTGGAGGCAGCGGAAGACCTGTAATCAGAGAGGGAGGAGGACGTTGTGAAGGAAGGGGGGGTTGAGACGAAGAAGAGAGATGAGGAACCTCAGATGGAGTAGTGTCCATCATCGGTCCAGAAATATATTCTGCAATAGCTTCCAGTGTCTCGGAAGTCAAAGATGCAGAATGTGGGACTACATTAGAAATGGAAGAAGAGTGAGCAACGATCGGAGAGTCTATAGACTGTACTAAAGTAGAGGGCGAGGAGATAGAAGAGGAAACTGTCGAAGGGGCTTGGGAGGGGACAGGGGATGAAGGTAGTGTATGAGGAGGAGGATGAACCTCCACACACGTTATAGAACTAGGCAGAGGCGAAGAACCTGGCAGTAGGATTTTGCCAGGCTTATGAGAAGGGCGCTGAGGTTTAGGTGAAGGACGAGGACGTGTAGACTCAGAAGTGTGCGAGTGAGTAGAGGAAGGAGTGTGGACAGTATGGGAAGCCGAGGTAGGGACCTCGGAGCCAAGAATATCAAAAGGATTCGAGACAGGGGTGATTGAGGATGAGGGGACCACAGACGAAGCCGTGGAAGTTGGGACCCCAGAAGCGGGGCGACGTTTAGCAATTCGAGAACAGGGAATGCGGGGAAGTCTCCCTTGAAGGCGTAGATGAGAGACGGCCATAGCATATGAGAAGCCTTCCGCCTCTGAGAACGGATTTCCCGCTCATTCAGGTAAACCTGACAACGGCGAGAATACGACGGATGTGCCTCATGACAGTTAAGGCAAGAGGGAGGTAGAGTACAAGAACTGGCATGGTCATCAGCACCGCAGACTGCAATATTTCGCTGGATGACCAAAACGCCAGCAGTTTCTACACTGTTGCGGTGTAGGGGTCACCTTTCGGACTTGCAAACGTTGACCTGCAATGTAAACCGAAGGTGGTAGTTCACGGCAGTCAAATGTTAAACGAGCTATATCGCAAGGATAACGTCTTCGCTTATTGGCGGGGAGGACAAAAGTGTCAACTTTAAGGATAGGGAGCTCTTGGAGCTCAAGCTGCTCGAAAATGTCATCACCACATGTCTGGAAATTCCGTTGGACAATGGTGGGGCAAAATGACAGAACCACAACAAGAATCGAGGGAATGGTGCTTGTCAATAGTAACAGAAGCAGAATCTATGGTCGTAAGAAGAGAAAGATCGCGAGCTTGGTCAGCATTCTGGACCGTGATGATGCGAGTGCCACTCTTGAGAGCGTGAAATGAGATATCTTTACCTACATAGCGTAGGATAGCTTTACCAATACTATGGAGTAGTCGGTCTTAGAGTAAAAAACTTTGTCTATTGAGTAGTGTGAAACAGTGTTTAAGTGGAGTGCGTGACGAGTTGGTCGTTTCTGAGATGAACGAGAAGGAAGTGTCGAATCGTCATGTAAGGGTCTTGGTCGTTTGGATGTGGGACCGGGGGTGGTCCGATGTGGGATGGGCGATCGATCCAAAAATTGCCACACCGTTGAGGGAGAAGCCGGAATCAAGGTCAGAGAAGAGCGAAGGTCAGACTTGTCAAAAGGGCCGGTCAGAATCCTGGTAACTGAAGCAGGTGACGAACCGGCACCAGCAAGAGGTACAGGGGTATTAGAGATATCCGAAGAGTTGTCCATTAACGAGGCAGGGTCAGTACTAGGTGCGGTATCAGGAAGGGGCCCGGGGGTAGGTTCACAGTTTAGGGCATCCATGGTTAGGTTCACGGGCTAGGGCATCCATGGTTAGGTTTCTTCTTTCTTTTTGTTTTTAAGAAAAAAAAATGAAAATAGAAATAAAAAAGGGGGGAACGTGGAGGAATAGCTCCTAGGAGGAATGAAAGGGGCGTAAATCACCCTCCGCACCCAAGAGGACCTCAACACCGCAAGTAGTGCAGATGCTGCATGGAACCCGTGCCATTCCCTACCCTTCACGCCAGTAAACCGGCGATCCGGGATAGCAACCTAACATCCACCGAGCTACCATGGCGGACAAAAGAGAGGGCGGCCGGATATCCGCCACAAACCAAACCTTCGGTCACCACCCCCGGAATCCGAAAGGTGGCCTCCAGAGATACACCCGTCGCCCGAAAGATACCCAAAGCCACCCGCCGGGAGACTGGAGAGGGAGGGGCATCCCCAGATTCCACGGCAAACTACACCACCGCCAAGAATCTCAACGGAAAGGGGTAGACCACGGTACCCTTCCCCCTACCTAGGAACTAGAATGCCTGTGGAGAGAAGCTCCCAGGGTAAAGAGGGGAAGGAAATAAGGGAGTGATGAGGAGGAAAGGGAAGGGGGGATTGGGGGGGTAATTAGGTTCGGTCTGAGGAAGACCAAAAGGTCCAATTCCTCAGACCGATAGCCTCTACCTCGTCAAGGAGCCCCCCTTAAAGAGGGGGATGAGGCACAGCAGTAGGAATGGGACGAGGCACAGCAGTAGGAATGGGACGAGGCACAGCAGTAGGAATGGGACGAGGCACAGCAGTAGGAATGGGACGAGCACAAGGCAGCAAGATAGGAATGGGACGAGCACAGCAGTAGGAATGGGACGAGCACAGCATGTATGGAAAGTAGGACAGGCACAGCAGTAGGAATGGGACGAGGCACAGCAGTAGGAATGGGACGAGGCACAGCAGTAGGAATAGGACCATAGGACGAGCACAGCAGTAGAATGGGACGAACACAGCAGTAGGAATGGGACGAGCAACAGCAGAGAAATGGGACGAAGCACAGCAGTAGAATGGGACGAGGCACAGCAGTAGGAATGGGACGAACAGCAGTAGGAATGGGACGAGGCACAGCAGTAGGAATGGGACGAGCACAGCAGTAGGAATGGGACGAGCACAGCAGTAGGAATGGGACGAGGCACAGCAGTAGGAATGGGACGAGCACAGCAGTAGGAATGGGACGAGCACAGCAGTAGGAATGGCGAGCAAGCAGTAGAATGGGCGAGCACAGCAGTAGGAATGGGACGAGGCACAGCAGTAGGAATGGACGAGGCACAGCAGTAGGAATGGGACGAGCACAGCAGTAGGAATGGGACGAGCACAGCAGTAGGAATGGGACGAGGCACAGCAGTAGGAATGGGACGAGCACAGCAGTAGGAATGGGACGAGGCACAGCAGTAGGAATGGGACGAGGCACAGCAGTAGGAATGGGACGAGCACAGCAGTAGGAATGGGACGAGGCACAGCAGTAGGAATGGGACGAGGCACAGCAGTAGGAATGGGACGTAGGCACAGCAGTAGGAATGGGACGAGGCACAGCAGTAGGAATGGGACGAGCACAGCAGTAGGAATGGGACGAGGCACAGCAGTAGGAATGGGACGAGGCCCAGCAGTAGGAATGGGACGAGGCCAGCAGTAGGAATGGGACGAGGCCCAGCAGTAGGAATGGGCGAGGCCCAGCAGTAGGAATGGGACGAGGCCCAGCAGTAGGAATGGGACGAGGCCCAGCAGTAGGAATGGGACGAGGCCCAGCAGTAGGAATGGGACGAGGCCCAGCAGTAGGAATGGGACGAGGCCCAGCAGTAGGAATGGGACGAGGCCCAGCAGTAGGAATGGGACGAGGCCCAGCAGTAGGAATGGGACGAGGCCCAGCAGTAGGAATGGGACGAGGCCCAGCAGTAGGAATGGGACGAGGCCCAGCAGTAGGAATGGGACGAGGCCCAGCAGTAGGAATGGGACGAGGCCCAGCAGTAGGAATGGGACGAGGCCCAGCAGTAGGAATGGGACGAGGCCCAGCAGTAGGAATGGGACGCAGGCCAGCAGCTAGGAATGGGACGAGGCCCAGCAGTAGGAATGGGACGAGGCCCAGCAGTAGGAATGGGACGAGGCCCAGCAGTAGGAATGGGACGAGGCCCAGCAGTGGAATGGGACGAGGCCACAGTAGGAATGGGACGAGGCCCAGCAGTAGGAATGGGACGAGGCCCAGCAGTAGGAATGGGACGAGCCACAGCAGAGGAATGGGACGAGGCCACAGCAGCAGGAATGGACGAGGCCCAGCAGTAGGAATGGGACGAGGCACAGCAGTAGGAATGGGACGAGGCACAGCAGTAGGAATGGGACGAGGCACAGCAGTAGGAATGGGACGAGGCACAGCAGTAGGAATGGGACGAGGCACAGCAGTAGGAATGGGACGAGGCACAGCAGTAGGAATGGGAGAGGCACAGCAGTAGGAATGGGAGAGCACAGCAGTAGAATGGGACGAGGCACAGCAGTAGGAATGGGACGAGGCACAGCAGTAGGAATGGGATGAGACGCAGTAGAATGGGATGAGGCACAGCAGTAGGAATGGGATGAGGCACAGCAGTAGGAATGGGATGAGGCACAGCAGTAGGAATGGGATGAGGCACAGCAGTAGGAATGGGATGAGGCACAGCAGTAGGAATGGGATAAGGCACAGCAGTAGGAATGGGATAAGGCACAGCAGTAGGAATGGGATAAGGCACAGCAGTAGGAATGGGATAAGGCACAGCAGTAGGAATGGGATAAGGCACAGCAGTAGGAATGGGATAAGGCACAGCAGTAGGAATGGGATAAGGCACAGCAGTAGGAATGGGATAAGCACAGCAGTAGGAATGGGATAAGGCACAGCAGTAGGAATGGGATAAGGCACAGCAGTAGGAATGGGATAAGGCACAGCAGTAGGAATGGGATAAGGCACATCAGTAGGAATGGGATAAGGCACAGCAGTAGGAATGGGATAAGGCATAGTAGTAGGAATGGGATAAGGCATAGTAGTAGGAATGGGATAAGGCATAGTAGTAGGAATGGGATAAGGCATAGTAGTAGGAATGGGATAAGGCATAGTAGTAGGAATGGGATAAGGCATAGTAGTAGGAATGGGATATGGCATAGTAGTAGGAATGGGATAAGGCCGCCCCTGGGGGGAAGCCCAGTAAGTCCCCCATGGCAAACAGCACCACCACAAAGGTACTTAATGGAATGGGATGGAAACCTATCCCTTCTCACACTCCCTAGGAGCTGAAATTCACAAATGCAGAGAGGGAGGGAATTTGATGCGAGGAAGGAGACAAGAGGTCTAATTCATTGGATGAAGAGCTCCTTGCCATGGAGAGGCCAGTCAGCAAGGTTATCAGATACAATACAAAACTTGCTGGGTTTTTTTTTCCCTTTCTATCCATTAGAGTGCATGTTGTCTGATGGAGAAAAGTTTCAATTGCAGGCACAAGTGTGACAGTCCACAGTCCTTCAGGCATGTTAATTTCAACTGGGCAGCACTCTTCATAGTCCCTGGCCCCCTTGGCAAGAAAAGCCCTGACCAAAGTGGCGTAAGACATTAGGGGTTTAAAGAAATTAATTTCAGATTAAAAAAAATACTATTTACATGATTTCTGTACTAAGGTACAGAAATAGGGAATAGTGTAGATTCCTTAAATACACATTACAGTACTTTTTCATTTACACAAAAATGTCTCCTGAAACAAAAATTCACCTGCACTGGTGTTATTCAATATAGGCATAAATATATAAAAATAAACCAATGTACATAACCTGCATTGCTGAATAGAAGGTTATTAAAAAAACAAATTTTTGATCCCTTTTTGTTGCTTGTTTCAGTTTTCAATGTACAATTATGATGAAACCTTTTTAAAAAATAAGTGATAAAACTTAAAAATAAAAACGGCTATTAGTAGAAAATTCCGTAACTGACATGAACAATAATGTACGTTCAGTACAATATTCAAGACCATTCATTTTAGCCAATTTATTCAGTTAAACTTATTTCTTCTGAGATGTACAAGAGTAACTAAAGCAGAATTTTTTATCATTAATATTGTCCCATTTAAGTATTAAAATAACATAGTGGTGATCAAAATAACTAATGGAGAATTCTACATATTCACTTGGCTGCCAAGCAAATAGGATGAAAAAAATATGAATGCATAAAATAAATTATAGTCCAGACAGTAAGAAAACAAATGCTGAGAAGTTAAATTAAGGGATTAAAGTTAAAAGAACATTTTGTAGAGAAAATGATACACGGAACAGTAGGAAAGAAAAGGCAGAAAGTACCAGTCTGTGCATGAATGTTAACAATAAAGAAAATGTTTTCTCTAAGACAACATTTCATGCAAATGTAGCAGAACATTGATGCACAATTAACAGCAAATATATACAAATTTTACATTCAGACAGTTAAAAGGCTTTAATATTCAATCTTGTAGTTAGCAGGATCTTGTGCCTATCAGATAAATTATGTTATTGCCAACAACTTGAAACTAATTTAAGTGACACCTTCCCTTCAGCAGTTCCCCTTCCCTTTAAATTGTGGTCACATTCATCTTCCCTTGATGAACATGATGAAATGCCACTCACAACACAGACATCCAGAATGTATATGCTAGTTTGGCTATGACATGGATAGCCATCATCACTTGCATAAGAAAGGTGTGGAAAAGGAGGCAACTGACCCACCAAACAGCACAAAACAATGACGAGAATGGAAAGGGAGAAAGGAAAAAGAAAGGGCATATTAAGAGGGAGGAGAAAGTTGGGGGAAATGGGAGAGGGGAGGCTGGATGAAATTTTCATTGAATGTGTAATGTAGGAAGAAAGGGAGCATACCATGTGGAACACCAATGTACAGCTGGGGGGGAAGAGAGAAAGAAAGAGAAAGAAAAAGAGAAAAAGAGAGAGAGGGGGGGAGAGCAAGCAAAGTAAGGGTGTCCAGGACCCGAGACTAGAAATGAACTCTGAATGCTTAATGATAAGTCAATAAGATGCTTGACTGTCACCAAGACAAATTAGCAGCAAAACTTGCACATGAGCAGAAAGCTACTTCACTGATCCGGTACATACCTGAAATCCTCACTAGTATAGCCAAGTCAAGAATAAAAATTGCCTTGGCATATTCTGCCTACATTCAACCTTGCAATACAATCAACTTAAATACTTACTGAAGGGGATATAAAGTTCTACATAAATGCATTCATTAAAGATATACACTAAGATCAAATTATTATAATCAAAAGAAGCACTAAACCACAAGGGTCACTAAGATCAAAGAATTATAGCAATGATGATAACCAGATTAAAAAGGCATCAGAGTATAGTGAATGACGATATACACAAGATTACCAAGTAAGGAAAATGAATGTGAATGATTCAATGCATTGGAATATATACAGCAGCAGAATGAAGTGTGTACCCTACAGAAGCTTTTAAATGCAAGCAAAAGGAAACCAAAAGGACAATCAGACTTCATAATTTAATATCTATCCTTCCTCAATGTACCATTTTGAGAAAGGTAACATCAATTTAGATTTTTACCCTTATTGTGTGTTTTATGCACTAGATCAAATACCTGCACACTACTAGCAGCAAAAACCAATAGTGACTCAAGATAAAGTACGTTTTATTAAGGACACGAGTAAGAAGCGCTCTCAAATTTTCATCAGTCTTGTGTATCATTAATCAAGGTTCTTAAACCCTTCCTAATCTGCCTAAAGCTAAATTATTTCAATTATTATAATCAAAAGAAGTGCTAAACCTAAATTATTTCAAACATATCACATGTGAACAGGTAATAGCAGCAAAATAATCACCATTAGCTTTGGTGCCACTTTCAATATAAAGATTTTTTGTTGTGGTTATAGTTTTATACTTGCGATTAAAAAATATTCTTGCATTCTTAATGGATATCCAGGATATTCATTAACCTAATGATATCTAAGAACATGTCCAGATGATCAAATGATTTCACTAGGGCTAATGCTGCTTCACTATATGGTACGTAATTCCATCTAACTTATTTCACATCTTTCATTAGAAGGCATAAAAAGAATAAAATTTACATTTACTAAATACTAAAACCCTCATCATTTAAACAGATTTGACTTTTGTACATTTTTTTTACTATTCTTTCATTCTAAAGCAATTACTATCAGTTTTCATGAAATATTAACCTTAAAATTACTGTACTGAATTGTAGTTCACAATTGAAAGAGCATTTTCAGTTGAACACTGAGAAGAGAATATAAACAAAAAAAGAAATTACAGCCTTTATGCAACTAAGTTCATTATGATCAAGGAGAGAAGAAATCCTCTCACAATGTTTTTCATAAATACAACAGCCCACTTTTCATCTACTTGATGCATGGATTTGGGGGTGGCACATTAGGATCATAATGCTTCTTGATCCAGCAATGCTCCACGATTTCATCTACAGTCAATCGCTCTTTGGGGTTGTAGCGCAGTAGCTGTTATGAAATGGGAAGTGTTGAAATTATTGGCATCAATGTAAATTTGAAAAAATGTGATTGCATTTATTAAGCCTATTATATAAACACTGTACTCTAAGACAACCTATTTTAGGTTAAAAACAAAATCTAGATTTATAAAGCCAAAAATTTCTGAGATGAATTCTAAGCACTGTCTACATTGCACACTAAATTCTTATTTCAAGGGTGCATGAAGGACAAAACCAGTATCCATATTCCACATTAAATACACAATGAAAATCATACATAATATACTACCCTCACCCTGCATCATGTGATTTACTAGTAAAGTAGCTTCTTGCTGTGGTATTACTAAAGTGGAGACTGTTCTTGCCAAACCTGCCTCCAAAACATGGCAATATTTAACTTGTGTTTAAATGCCCCCAGGACCACTTACTGAATTTGCTTGCTTGTGGTTAAATATAATTTTTTTTTTAACACGTTGGCCACTTCCCACCGAGGCAGGGTGACCCAAAAAGAAAAAAACTCAACATTCAACACTTTCACCATCACTCATACATAATCACTGTCTTCACAGAGGCGCTCAGATACGACAGTTTAGATGTCCCTCCAAACTGCCAATATCCCAAACCTCCTTTAAAGTGCAGGCATTGTACTTCCCATTTCCAGGACTCAAGTCTGGCTAACTGGATTCCCTAAATCCCTTCACAAAATATTACCCTGCTCACACTCCACAGCTCGTCAGGTCCCAGAAACCATTCATCTCCATTCACTCCTAATACGCTCACGCACACTTGCTGGAAGTCCAAATCCCTTGCCCACAAAAACTCCTTTACCCCCTCCCTCCAACCTTTTCAAGGACAACCCCTACCCCACTTTACTTTCCCTACAGATTTATAGGCTCTCCAAGTCATTCTACTTTTGTTCCATTCTCTCTAAATGACCAACCCACCTCAACAACCCCTCTTCAGCCCTAATACTTTTAGTAACTCCACACCTCCTAATTTCCACATTATGAATTCTCTGCATAATATTTACACCACACATTGCTCAGACACGGCATCTCCACTACCTCCAGCCACTTCCTCTCTGTAGCATTTACAACTCGTGCTTCATACCCATATAAGAGTGTTGGTACCACTATACCCATTCCCTTCTTTGCCTCTATGGATAACTTTTTTTTTTGTCTCCACAGATACTTCAACACAACACTCACTTTTTTATCCTTAATCAATTCTATGGCTAACCTCAGCCTTCATAAACCCATCCACTGACAAGTCAACTCCCAAATATCTGGAAACATTCACTTCTTCCATACTCCCTCCCTCCAATGTAATATCCAATTTTTCTTTAATTAAATCATTTGATACCCTCATCACCTTACTCTTATTTATGTTCACTTTCAACCCCCCCCCTTCTTTCAGAAATTTACACTGGGACAAGCTTAAATAAACTATGTAAAATGAGGACAGGTTGCCTAGATGACTTTTTAACAAACCAGCTGTCTCCTACCAAGGTAGGGTGATCCAAAAAAGAAACACTATCAATCACTAGCACACTGTCTTGCCAAAATTACTTATTGATAGCATTTCTGGTAACTTTCAAAGACATATGAAGCCAATGAAACATATCTATGGTAACAGAAACTACCTCTCTAACCTTTTTAGTAATCTTATTCTTTATGCTAATGCTTGATGCAAGTACAAAGTAACTCCAATTACTAAGTGCAAATAGCACTCCCAGCATATGTATTCTGAACCTTTATTAATTTTTTTTTTTTCAACAAACTGGTAATATCCCATCAAGATAGGGTGACCTAAAAAGAAAACCTAAAGTCTCCTTTTAAATTTTCTCCCAACAAGGCAGGGTGACCCAAAAAAAACTACCACCATTCACAAACAATCACTGTCTTTGCAGAGGTGCCCAGATATGACAGTTTTGGTGTCACTCCAAACAGCCAATATCCCAAACATTGTGCTTCCCACCTCCAGGACTCAAGTCCGGCTAACCGGTTTCCCTGAATCCCTTCACAAAATATTACCCTGCTCACACTCCAACAGCTCATCAGGTCCCAAAAACCATCTGTGTCCATTTACTCTCATCTAATGTGCTCACACATGACTGCTGCAATTCCAGGCCCCTTGCACACAAAATTGTTTTACTCCCTCCCTCCATCCTTCCCTTCCTAGAATGACCCCTACCCCTCCACTACAGATTTAAACACCCTCCAAGTCATTCTATTTTGCTCCATCCTCTTTAAATGACCAAACCACCTCAATAACCCCTCAGAATAATACTTTTTGCAACTCCATACCTCCTAATTTCCACACTACAAATTCTTTGCATAATATTTACACCACACATTGCCCTTAGACACGACATCTCCACTGCCTCCAGCCGCCTCCTCACTGCAGCATTCACAACCCATGCTTCACACCCACACTATACTATCGTAAATTCCCTTCTTTGCCTCCACATAACTTCTTTGTTGTCTCAATTCTATGGTTAACTTTGTCTTTCATAAACCCATCTGACAAGTTACTTCCATACTCCCTCCAATGTGAAATCCAATTTTTCTTTACCTAACTCATTTGATACCCTCATCACCTTACTCTTATCTATGTTCACTTTCAACTTTCTTTACACACAAACTATTATTTACCATTAGGGATTAGGATACACTCAGAATGAAAAAAGAATCTGAAGAAAAAGTTAAAGCTAATATATCTAATAAATAATAACTGGATAAATTACATTAATATAAAACTTAAGTTGATCCTTTCTTACATATATCCGCTTATTATCAGGATGACCAAAAATTACATACAAGTTTGATTTAAAACTCTTACTGACATTTTTGGCAATTCTGAAGAGCCAGGATAGTATGGTACTGTTAAAATCAACAAAGGATAATCCCACTTGAAATTGGAAAAACATGTATTCTGGAAAAAGTATTAGAGTCTACAAGTTCATTACCCTGAACATCCACATGACCAAACAAAACTTGATCATGCAATGAATCCAAACTATGAATTGCTTGTAATGCAAAATTTGAGGTAAAGGGTTTTCATGGAGAAAAGTCAAAAGTGAAGTCCCAAAGTTTACCATTGTTCTTAAAAATTAATACAGCATAAATAAATATAAATTACTAAAGAATTGAAGTGAAGAGAAGCATATATGTTAAAGGAAAGAAACCATCTTACCTTGCGTATCAAATCCTGAACATCATCTGAGAAGAAACTAGGAAATCTAATATCAACACGAGAAATTCTTCTGAAAGTCTCAGTTTCTGAAGTTGCTTCAAAGGAGGGTTTTCCACAGATGAACTCAAAGCACAATACCCCTAGGGACCAAATGTCAACCTTTTCATCATACTTACGACCTTCAATCATCTCGGGGGGCAAATAATCTAAAGTACCACAGAGCGTTGTCCTTCTGCAATAAAAAGATTAAGAATTTTAATTTTATAACCGTTACTGGATATCAAAATTACATCCAAGTACCAGAGAACAGAAGTTGAGATTTCTTCAAGAAAAAATGACTAATGAAAAAAAATATTTACTATACATTATTTTTTAACACACTGGCCATCTTCCACTAAGAAAAAGGTAAACCAATAAAAAAAAGGAAAGATTCACACATCCCTGTCTAAGGCCTACTTTTACTGGGAAATAAGCTCCCTCTCTCCTACATACTCTAACATGAGCCTCACTATCCTCGTAAATACTCTTCACTGCTTTCAATAACCTACCTCCTATTCCATACATTTGCAACATCTGCCACATTGCACCCCTATCCACCCTGTCATACGCTTTTTCCAAATCCATAAATGCCACAAAAGCCTCTTTACCTGGACTACACCTGGAGAGGGTTTCGGGGGTAAACGCCCCCGTGGCCCGTTCTGAGACCAGGCCTTGTGGTGGATCAGGGTCTGATCAACCAGGGTTTTACTTCTGGCCACACAAACTAACATACAAACCACAGCCCAGTCGGTCAGATACTGACTTTAGGTGCCTGTCCAGTGCCTTCTTGAAGACAGCCAGGGATTTATTGGTAATCTTCCTTATGTATGCTGGGAGGCAGTTAAACAGTCTTGGGCCCCTGGCCCTTATCTAAATAATGTTCACCTATATGATTTACTGTAAACACTGTCTACACACACCCTACCATTCCTATTATAATAAAAAAGAAGTGCTAAACCTACAAGGGTCATACAGCACAGCAGGGCAGGGAAGGATGCAGGGGTATTGGGTAACAAGAGGGAAAGGGATTATTATTAGGTCATGGAGTTCAGCAGGGCAGTGGATAGTGCAGGGGTAGAGGGTAGCAAGAGATTGAGGTAGAAAGGGACGAGGAGTGCTATAGGCATCAACATCAGTTCGTGCAGTAAAGCAGTTGCTGTCAAAAAAGTCAACAAGTGTCTGGGTTCAAGGAGGGTCCATCAGCAAGAGCAAAGAGAAAAGGGACTGAGCAAACAGGGGCGATGAACAAAAAATGTCTACTAACATCAGTGACTATCCTATACAGTGGACCCTTTGTTTTCGTGAATTTCAGTTATCGCCATCTTTTTTAGTAAAAATATAGGCTCTGTTTTCGTTACTTTCCTGTTTTTGTCGGTTGTATGGAACACGTCCAAGTGCCAGCGCGCGCACACAGCCTCCCACACATGCATTCTGAGTCAGTCTGGCATTGTTTCTCAGTGAATGAACATAACCCTTTGAAGCAATACAAAACATTTCGTAATAATCCATTGTTTTTTGCGCTTGTTTATTGTGTGTGACTGCTAAATAAGCCATCATGGGCCCAAAGAAAGCTCCTAGTGCCAGCCCTTTGGTAAAGGTGAGAAACACGATAGAATTCAAGTAAACTCATAGCGAATTACCAAAGTGGAGGAGGAAAAGAGAGGGGAGAATGTGCCTTCTTCAGTAAATCAATGATATGTACGATACTAAAGCAGCAGGAGTCTTATAAAGGCTATAGCGCCAGCCAGCGATAGTGTAGCATTAACAGTATAACAAGCAAGTTAAGCGATTAAGCAATAGGAAAAGGACGACACAAAACTAACTTCCAATGTTTTTGGAGGTATATAAGGCCACTGACAACATACGCCCCCTTCTGCCAGCATTTCCTCCAAGTGTAAATATTTCTTATTTATAAATTACAGTGGACCCCCGGTTTTCGTGATTTTTTCGTTCCAGAATGCTGTTCAAGTGCCATTACCAAACAAATTTATCCCCATATGAAATAATGTAAAGTAGACTAGTCCTTTTAGACCCCCAAAAATACACTTACAAAAGCATTTAAAAAAATACACTTACGTACATAAAAGGGCTAGTTTGGAGCAGGACGAACACCGGGGGCCCACTGTACGTACATTGTTTCAGTGTGACTAGTGGCCACCACTACTATACGGCTCATGCTGTCAGTGGCCCTGAAAACTGACCACCACCACCACTCGTCACATACATAATGACATTTTATTCATTCTAGAGTATATCATGTTTCTATGTTATTAATATTGCATATTATGCCATATTAGATGAATTGTGATAGATAAATAAGCCGTAGAATTGATATTAGCATCATATTGAAGCATTTTGTCACGTCTCCAAACAAACTCTCCTCCCTCTGGAACGGATTAATTAAATTTACATTATTTCTTATGGGGAAAATGGTTTCAGTTTGTGAATTTCGGCTTTCATTAGACTCTGGAACAGATTAATAATGAAAAAGGAGAGTCCACTGTACATATATGGAAGGATTGCGGAGGTTACGAGAGCGAACATAATAGCGAAGGCAATTAGCATCACAGTGATTGGTCAAGGATGAAATATTCGCCTTTGCATAGAGGCTCTCAAATGGTGAAGAGCGAAAAGCAGTGAGGCATAAACGTAATCCCTGGTGATGGATGGGATTAAGGCTAGAAAGAGTTGAAGGAGAGGCCGCTGAATATATCTGGTTGCCATAATAAAGTTTCAATAAAATGAGTTGAATGTAGTCAAAGGAGAGTTCTACGATCAGCCCCCATGAAAGATGAGCGAGGGTTTTAAGGAAGTTCAGCCAGCGTTGTAGGGGTCAATGATAAAACGGCCCTTACAAAAGCCATGTTGACTAATGGAGAGACTATTGTGCCTCTAAATACCAAATTAAACGTTGATTTACCAGACGTTTTGTCACCTTGCAAACTGCACTGGTAAGAGCACTGGGATGATAGTGGGAGGCATCATGTCCCGTAGTACCGGTTTGCGGAAAGGGAGAACAATGGCAGATTTCCGCAGCTGGGGAAGAACTCCTTGCGACTAAATAAGATTAAAGGGTCGTAAGAAGACAGCAAGGGCTGACTGGTGTAAAGGCTGTAGCATACAAATATGAACGCCGTCAGGCCCAGCTGCCGATGATCAGCAAACGCAGTGTTGCCTCCAGTTCCAGAAGTGTAAAAGGCACATTAGGATTCTTCTCTGATAGAAAAGTTTAAGGGCTAACTCTCTGGCAGACTTGGAAGAAACTAGGGGCCCTTAGCCCGTAGAAACGTCACGAGGGTTTGCTATAGCAGCACCGGCAACCCGAAGAACAGGCGCAGGGTCGGGAGAGCATTTACCACTCAGTTTCCATACTTTTTTTCCAGACTGCACTCAGAGGAAGCCAAAGTGATGGTAGAAAATCCCACCAGCAAGTGTGTTTAGTGTCACAGATGACACGGCGGACGACCACTCCTCTTCTTATAATCAATGAGTCGCTCTGTGGTTCTATTGTACCGGTACCTGCCCCATGCAGTTTCAAACGTACTGCCCGAGCACAAGCAGACCACCAAGGCACGCACCTCTGATAATGCCTGCCCAAGGTTTGGGGTATAGAATGTGAAGCTGTGGTTAAATCTGAGGTCGAGAAGAGATTTAAAAGCTTATCAATGGAGGACGAAGAAGGATCCTCACTAAAAGCAATGACGCGAGTAAAGGTCCCAATTCCCTCGGTCAAATTGACAGTGACGGCTACGAAGTGGTGGTGAATACAAAGGAGAAGTAGGGATGATTGGAAAATCATTGCTATCATGCAAGTCCAGGAGGACAGACCAGGTAGTCTAGTACAGTTGAGGAAGAGCAAACCAAGAGATCAAGGCGAGAGAGAATGAGTATGAGAATCAAAATGGGTGGGAGTACCCGTATTTAAAACATGGAGGGGGAGAGAAGTGAGAAAAGCCTCCAACTGTATGCCATGGGAGGCACAGTGAGACTCCCCTTTCCCCATCGAGGAAATGGTCAGCATTAAAATTGCCAAGTAACAGGAGTGGCAGTAAGGAAGAAACCAGAAATGCAACATCAAGGATAGATAATGCATGAGAAGGAGAGATATACAAAGAACAGATTGTATACCACTTATTCAAGTGGATGCGAGCTGCAGTGTAATGCAGTGAAGTATGATCAAAGAGCTGATGGTATGGAATACCGGTGCATATAAG
Organism: Cherax destructor; assembly: GCA_009830355.1. Lineage (NCBI taxonomy): Eukaryota > Metazoa > Arthropoda > Malacostraca > Decapoda > Parastacidae > Cherax > Cherax destructor. Next base: position 16,833 of record WNWK01012031.1, read on the forward strand.
AAGTGCACTTTCATTGAAAGTTCCATTGGGAAAAGGATCCGATGAATATAATAAAACAGTCTGAGATGGAATTGATAACAGCAGAGCATAATTAGAGTTCTTGTAAACAAACGGGAAAACTGGGAGAGCAACACCGAGCTCACCCCAGTTACCTCTGAGGCCACTGATATTCCACTGCAAATAATCCACGATTTGCGAAGAGAAAGATACAGTGGACCCTCGCTATTTGAACACTCCAAAACTCGCCCTTTTAGGTAATTTTATTATTTTAAGTACTTTTATAAGTGTATTTTTGGGGTCTGAAATGGACTAATCTAATTACATCATTCCTTATGGGAATAAATTTGTTTGGTAACAGCACTTGAACAGCATTCTGGAATGAGGGCGAGTTTTGGAGTGTTCGAATAGCGAGGGTCCACTGTACAAGAAATCTGAAGGTAGAGGTGTCTACGGACTAGAAGGGTTAGAAAAGTCCACATGTGGAGACAGCGAAAAATGCACAAGCAGCAAAGAATTGGGATGCTGCGAAGAAAGGAGTTGTGCAGACAGAGAAGAGTGAAGAGGAACAGGTGGAAGATCGGTGTCCATCAATGGTCTAGTCTCCTCGATATATACGGAGATAGCTTCAAGTGTTTCAGAGGACAAGGACGTTTTATGTGGGACGATATTGGAGATGGAAGGAGGAGGGCGAGTAAAGATTAGGGAGACGATGGTATGTACCAAAGTAGGGGAGGACGAAAAGATTGAGGGAACTGGCGAAGAGGCTTGGGAGGGGACAGGAGAGGAAGCGACCTGGGAGGGGGCAGAAGAGAAAGAAACCTGGGAGGGGACAGGGAACGAAGATACTGTATGAGAATGATCCTCCACATTTGTAACAGAGCCAGATAGAGGTGAAGAACCAGATACAGAGACTGGAAAGGAAAAATGTTCAGATAGAAGGGAAGGAAGGGTTAAAGGAGATTTTAGCAATGGGGGATTTTTTGGACTTCGGAGAAGTAGAGGGGCAATGGGGAGGAGTTGTTTTACGAGGTCTTGTAGACACAAATTTGTCAATGAGAAGAGGAGAAAACAGAACGAGGTGTCGAGGTAGGGACCTCCGAGTCCAGGACAGCAAAAGAACGAGACGGGTTACTGTGGAAGAGGCGACCAAAGATGAGGCTGCGGAAGTTGGGACCCCGGAGGAGGAGGGGTCGTTTTGTAACTCGACAATAAGAAATATACGGGAAAGTCTCCCCTGGAGGCATAGATAAGAGACTACCATAGCATAAAGAAAGCCTTCTGCCTCTTCGAGACACCGCATTCCTCGCTCATTTAAGTAAACTTGGCAATAGCAAGAGTAAGATGGGCGAGCCTCATGACAATTAAGGCAAGAGGACGGTAGACAAGACGTATTGGTATGGTCATTGGCACCACAGACTGGTCATTTGGCCATGGACCTGCAATACAGTGGAACTCCGGATTTCGTACACACCAAATATCTTACGTTTCAGATTTAGACCACTTTTTTGGGCAAAATTTTGGTCCGGATTTTGTACCTCCACCTGGAAATCTTGTGTATCAGATGCGTCTGCTCATATGTTTGTGACTAAGTCTGCCTTTGTTACTCGAGTCAACATTACTCCGCGCATTCATCTGAAATGTTTTGTAATAATCCATTGTTTTTTGTGCTTTTTTTTTCAACAAGTTGGCAGTCTCCCACCAAGGCAGGGTGACCCAAAAAAAAGAAAATCCCCAAAGAAAATACTTTCATCATTCAACACTTTCACCTCACTCATACATAATCACTGTCTTTGCAGAGGAGCTCATATACGATAGTTTAGAAGTCCCTCCAAACTGCCAATATCCCAAACCCCTCCTTTAAAGTGCAGGCATTGTAATTCCCATTTCCAGGACTTAAGTCCAACTAAATCAATTAACAGGAAAATTTAAAAGTAGAATGGTGGCTGAACTGTGTAGCAGCTTGGTCTCATCTAGCTGGTGTACGGTCGTGGCTGTCTTGGTAGGTGTAATTACTGGATGCAGTATTGTGTGTGTCACCTCCAGTAATTCCACCCACCTGGACAGTCTCTACCGTAGAAATAATTTAATATAGTATACAGTGGAACCCCGAGTAACGAGCAAAATTCATTCCAGAAGCCTGCTCAAGTGCCATTACTGAATGAATTTACTCTCAAGAAATAATGTCAAGTAGGTTAGTCCATTTCAGACCCCCAAAAATACACTTACAAAAGCACTTACAATATTATACTTATATAATTGTATGATTTCCGGGGTGCTCGTTACTCGGGGGTCCACTGTATTGGCTAGTAACCCCTTTTCCTGTATAGATTTACTAAAAAGAAAAAGAAGAAAACCAGCACAGTATGTAAGTATATTTAAGTACAGGTACACAAGTATAATTATCATAGTACGTACAGGTTTCCCTCAACATTCGCGAGGGTTAGAGGATCAAGAGCCTCGCAAATGTTGAAAAATCGCGAATGTTTGGTGCCCCAATATATTGTAGGGAAATATAATACAATACTGCTTCCTTAACCTATTGAACCATGAACAATCATAAAACATCGTAAAATAATGTACTATATACATGTTATTTTGACATGAGCTGGCTGTGGAGGGAGGCCTGTAATATTATTATAATCAAATAGAAGCGCTAAACCACAGGGGTTATACAGCGCTGCAGATTATTGTAGGATGCAGGGAGAGTGGGTTGTAAGAGGGAGATGGACGATTAGTAGGGTATGGAGTGCAAGATGACGGATAGTGCAGGGATGGAGGGTAGCAAGAGATCAAGGTAGAAGGGACTAAGGGAGGTGCTAGAGGTATAATCTTCAGAGTTTGTGTAGTAAGTCAGTTTCTGTCAAAAAGTCAATGAGAGAGTCAGGATTAAAGGAGGGTCCATCTGCAAGAAGGGAAGGTAAAGAAAGGGCCGCAGAGCGAAGACGTCGTTGGAGGTAAATTCTGCGTGCTCGTTGATATAGTGGGCAGTCCAACAGGATATGTCAAACAGACACTGGAACCTGACAATGCTCACAGAGAGGGGCAGGGAGCCTCTCCATGAGATACCCGTGAGTAAGACGAGTGTGGCCGATGCGAAGACGGGAGAGTAGTCTCCCAACCTCGACATTGGTGACAAGAAGGCCAGAAACCTATAACCAGTTTAATAGAATGAAGTTTGTTATTCAGCAGGTCAGACCAGCGTTGTTGCCAACGGGTGCGAAGGTGGGTAGCAATGACCGCAAAATAGTCCGTGAAAGGAACACCTCTATATGAAACTGGAAGGTCATGTACTGCTGACCGCGCAGCAGTGTCTGCCTGTTCATTGCCCTGTACGTCAACATGACCAGGGACCCAACAAAAAACAATATCTTTATGCTTGCTAAAGATACGGCGTAACCAAAGGTGGATACGAAGAACTAGGGGGTGAGGTGTATCAATTTTACGGATAGCCTGTAAAGCACTAAGGGAGTCTGAAACGACCACAAATGGTGACTCAGGCATAGATGCAATACGGATAAGTGCCACAAGAATGGCATACAATTCAGCCGTAAATATGCTAGCCGAGGGTAATAGATGCCCTTGTACAACGTTGTCCGGAAACACTGCTGCGAATCCGACGCCGTCAGATGACTTTGAACCATCGGTGTACAGTGGACCCCCGAGTTTCGTAAAAACTTCACTCCTGAAGTCTGCTCAAGTGCCATTACCGAACGAATTTACTCCCTTAAGGAAAAATTTCACGTAGGTTAGTCTATTTCAGACCCCCAAAAATACACTTCCACAAGAACTTACAAAATTATACTTACATAATTGCACGATTTCCGGGGTATTCGTTAACCGAGGGTCCACTGTATACTGCGATGGCATGGGAATGAGAACGGAAGTGGTCTAGAAAGAAAGAGCGAGAAGCCGCCGTAGGTAGTTGGGCTTTCGCGCAAGGTAGAGGAATAGAACAGACACGGACAGTAGGAACTTCCCAAGGGGAAAGGGAGATGTCACATGAACATATAGAGGTGGGAGCTGAAGGGAAGACAGGAGTGAATGTAGACGAAGAGAAAGGGACGAAGTAAGCAGGGCGACGAACAAATAAGAGCGCCTACTAACATCTGTAACAATCCTATACATGGAAGGATTGCGGAGGTCATGAGAGCAAACAAAATAGCGAATGCAATGTGCATCACGACGATCGGATAAGGATGGAATGTTCGCTTCTACATAGAGGCTCTCAACCGGGGAAGAACGAAATGCACCAAGGCATAAGCGTAATCCCTGGTGATGGATGGGATTAAGGATGGAAAGAGTAGCAGGGGAGGCCGCAGAATATATCTGGTCACCATAATCGAGTTTCGACAAAATTAGGGCTGAATGTAGGCGAAGGAGGGTTCTACGATCAGCCCCCCATGAAAGATGTGCGAGGGTTTTAAGAAGGTTTAGCCTGGTGTGACAAGTTGCCTTCAGAGAGGTAATGTGAGGTTTCCAGGACAATCGACGGTCGAACAGGAGGCCGAGAAACCTGACTATCACGTTCTGGGATACGTGAGCCGTATAGGTACAATGGATGGTCAGAGACCACTGAACGTCTAGTAAACGTAATTTGATGAGTTTTGCCACTAGAAAATTTAAATCCGTGAGTGGTGCCCCAATCAGAAACCCGGTTGATGGCATGCTGGAGGGAAACTGCAATGAGGTGACAGTCAGCACCTGCACAAGCTATAGCAAAGTCATCCACATAGAGCGATGACCAAATATTGGATGGGAGAACAGATGCCAGATTATTTATAGCAAGCAGAAAGTGTTGTGCCTCAGAACACATCTCTGGGGGACACCTTCAGCTTGGACAAATTCCGGGGAGAGTTCATTACTAACCCGGACCCGGAAATGTCTGTCAGTTAAGAAGGCCTTAAGAAAGAATAGTAGGTGGCCTCGGAGGCCTAAGGAGTGGGCCTGGGCCAAGATATTATATCTCCAAGTTGTGTCATAAGCCTTCTCAAGGTCGAAAAAGATAGTGATAACCGAATGGTTATTCGCAAAGGCATTACGAATATACGTATCCAAGCGCAGCAAGGGGTCAATGGCAGAACGGCCCTTACGGAAGCCATATTGACTAGGGAGAGACTATTGAGAGTCTCTAAATACCACATCAAACGTCTATTAACTAGACGTTCCATCACCTTGCAAACTGCACTGGTAAGAGTGATGGGACGGTAGTGAGAGGAATCACGTCCCGTAGTACCTGGTTTTCGAAAAGGGAGAATAGCAGACTTCCACAGCTGGGGAAGAACTCCTTGCGACCATATAAGATTAAAGAGTCGTAAGAGGACAGTAAGAGCAGACTGATGTAAATGCTGTAGCATACGAATATGTATGCCGTCTGGCCCAGCTGCCGATGATCGGCAAGCAGAGAGTGTTGCCTCCAGTTCTTGAAGGGTAAAAGGCACATTATAGGATTCTTCTCTAAGAGAAGAAAAATCTAAGGGCTTTAACTCGCTGGCAGACTTAGAAGAAAGGAACGAGGGGCATAGATGGAGCCCGAGAAATGCGGACGAGATGATTACCAATTTCAGTGGCAACGCCAAGAGGGTGTGCTATATCGACACCAGCAACCTGAAGAACAGGAGCCGGGTCGGGGGAGAATTTACCACTCAATTTCCGCACTTTCTTCCAGACTGCACTCATCGAGGAAGCCGAAGTGACAGTAGAAACGTAATCTCGCCAGCAAGTGCGTTTAGCATCACGTATGACACGGCGAGCAATAGCTCTCTTCTGCTTGAAATCAAGGAGTCTCTGTGGTTCTGTTATACCGATACCTGCCCCATGCAGCACGTTTCAAACGCACTGCCCGAGCACAAGCAGGAGACCACCAAGGCACGCACTTCTGAGGATGCTTGCCCGAGGTTTGAGGAATAGAATGTGAAGCCGCTGTGAAGATGGAGGACGAAAAGAGATGTAAAACCTCATCAATGGAGGACGAGGTAGGAACCTCATGAAAGGCAGTAAGATGTGCGTAAAGGTCCCATTTCGCCCGGTCAAATTGCCAGCGTGGACAATGAGGAGGTGGAGAAAACAAAGGGGACTTTAGGATGATTGGGAAATGATCGCTGTCATGTAAGTCCGGGAGAACAGACCAGGTGAAGTCAAGGACTGTTGAGGAAGAGCAGATGGAGAGATCGATACAGGAGAAAGAATGAGTTCGAGGATCAAAATGGGTAGGAGTACTCGTATTTAAAACACGGAGGGGAAGAGAAGCAAGAAATGCCTCCAACTGAATGCCACGGGAGTCACAGTGCGACCCTCCCCAGAGAAAATGGTGTGCGTTAAAATCGCCAAGTAATAGAAGGGGTGGCAGTAAGGAAGAAACCAGAAAATCAACATCTGGGATAGACAATGCCTGCGAAGGGGAGAGATATAAAGAACAGTATACCACTTATTCAAGTGGATACGGGCTGCGGTGTAATGTAAGGAAGAAGGAACATAGAGCTGACGGTATGGAACACCAGTGCATATAAGAAGAGCACTTTCGTTAAAGGTTCCATCGGAAAAAGGATCCGATGAATATAACAAATCATAGCCTGAAAAGGGCCTGATAACAGTGGATTGTAATTTGGGTTCTTGCAAACAGACCCCAACAGGGGAAAACAGAGAGGAACACCTGAAGCTCACCCCGGTTACCCATGAGGCCTCGGATATTCCACTGCAAATAAGCCATGATTTATGGAGAGAAAGATATAAGTGAAAGTGAGAGGAATCTATGGACTAGGGTTATTAAAGTCCACATGTGGAGGCAGCGGAAGACCTGTAATCAGAGGAGGAGGAGGACGTTGTGAAGGAAGGGGGGGTCGAGACGAAGAAGAGAGATGAGGAACCTCAGGTGGAGTAGTGTCCATCATCGGTCCAGAAATATATTCTGCAATAGCTTCCAGTGTTTCGGAAGTCAAAGATGCAGAATGTGGGACTACATTAGAAATGGAAGAAGAGTGAGCAACGATCGGGGAGTCTATAGACTGTACTAAAGTAGAGGGCGAGGAGATAGAAGAGGAAACTGTCGAAGGGGCTTGGGAGGGGACAGGGGATGAAGGTAGTGTATGAGGAGGGTGAACCTCCACACACACGTTATAGAACTAGTCAGAGGCGAAGAACCTGGCAGTAGGGATTTTTTGCCGGGCTTATGAGAAGAGGGGCGCTGAGGTTTAGGTGAAGGACGAGGACGTGTAGACTCAGAATTGGGCGAGTGAGTAGAGGGAGGAGCTTGGACAGTATGGGAAGCCGAGGTAGGGACCTCGGAGCCAAGAATATTAAAAGGATTCGAGACAGGGGTGATTGAGGATGAGGCGACCACAGAGGAAGCCGTGGAAGTTGGGACCCCAGAAGCGGGGCGACGTTTAGCAATTCGAGAATAGGAAATGCGGGGAAGTCTCCCTTGAAGGCGTAGATGAGAGACGGCCATAGCATATGAGAACCCTTCCGCCTCTTTGAGACAACGGATTTCCCGCTCATTCAGGTAAACCTGACAATGGCGAGAATACGATGGATGTGCCTCATGACAGTTAAGGCAAGAGGGAGGTAGAGTACAAGAAGAACTGGCATGGTCGTCAGCACCACAGACTGGGCATTCGGCCATGGACCTGCAATATTTCGCTGGATGACCAAAACGCCAGCAGTTTCTACACTGTTGTGGTGTAGTGGTCACCTTTCGAACTTGTAAGCGTTGACCTGCAATGTAAACCGAAGGTGGTAGTTCACGGCAGTCAAATGTCAAACGAGCTATATTGCAAGGATAACGTCTTCGCTTATTGGCAGGGAGGACAAAAGTGTCAACTTTAAGGATAGGGAGTTCTTGGAGCTCAAGCTGCTCTAAAATGTCATCACCACATGTCTGGAAATTCCGTTGGACAATGGTGTGGGGCAAAATGACAGAACCACAACAAGAATTGAGGGAATGGTGCTTGTCAATAGTAACAGGAGCAGTATCTACGGTTGTAAGAAGAGAGAGCGCGAGCTTGGCCAGCATTCTGGACCGTGATGATGCGAGTGCCGCTCTTGGGAGCGTGAAATGAGATGTCTTTACCAACATGGCGTAGCAGAGCCTTACCAATACTATGGTCTGAAAGATAGGTATTAGGAGAAGTCTGTCGCAGAGTAAAAAACTTTGTCCATTAAGTAGTTTGAAACAGAGTTTAAGGGGAGTGCGTGACGAGCTGGTCGTTTCTGAGATCAACGAGAAGGAAGTGTCGAATCGTCATGTGTGGGTCTTGGTCGTTTGGGTGTGGGACCGGGGGTGGTCCGATGGGAGACGGCGAGCGATTCGAAAATTGCCGCACCGTCGAGGGAGAAGCCGGAATCAAGGTCAGAGAAGAGCGAAGGTCAGATATGTCAAAAGGGGGTCAGAACCTCGGTACCTGAAGCAGGTGACGAACCGGCACCAGCAAGAGGTACAGGGGCATTATAGGTGTCCAAAGAGTTGTCCGTTAACGAGGCAGGGTCAGAACTAGGTGCGGTATCAAGGGGCCCGGGGGTAGGTTCACAGATTAGGGCATCCATGGTTAGGTTACTTTTCTTTCTTTTTGTTTTTAAGAAAAAAAAAGAAAGAAAAGAAAATAAAAATAAAAAAAAAAATAAAAAAAGGGGGGAACGTGGATTGCCACTAAACCAGCAATCCGGGATAGCAACCTCACGTCCACCGAGCCACCTCGGCGGACAAAAGAGAGGGCGGCCGGATATCTGCCACAAAGCATACCGCCTTCGGCCACCACCCCCGGAATCCGAAAGGTGGCCTCCAGAGATACACCCGTCGCCCGAAAAATACCCAAGGCCACCCCCCGGGAGACCGGAGAGGGATCGGGACATCCCCAGGCGATCCAGATTCCACGGCAAACTACAACACCGCCGAGAACCTCAACAGAATGGGATTGGACCACGGTACCCTTCCCCCTACCTAGGAACTAGAAAGCCTGTGGAGAGAAGCTCCCAGGATAAAAATGGGAAGGAAATAAGGGAGGGATGAGGAGGAGGAGGAGGAAAGGGAAAAGGGAGGAAGGGGAAGATGGGAAAGGGGAGGGAGGATTGGGGGGTAATTAGGTTCGGTCTGAGGAAGACCAAGAGGTCCAATTCCTCAGACCGATAGCCTCTTTACCGCGACAAGGAGCCCCCCTTAAAGAGGAGAGGAGAGGAGGCCTTAATAGTATAATTATACAATATGTACGTATTTTATAGTGTTGTGAAGAGTCATGGGGGAATCAAATGTTACTGACACACTACTGCTTCTCCCTCTGCTGTAGCTCCGCCCACTTTATAATGATGCCAAATGTTGAATTAAATATGTATACATTAGAAAAAAAATAGAAATGAAACTCCAACTTGATAACTATTTTAATTTGCATAACTTATATTACAGGAAACAATAAAAAAGTAAAATACACATACAAAGTTAAGCTTACAGAAAAATACATTAAATTCACCATCTAACATCGTTACGAAGTGGGAGGAGCTATTGGAGGAAGGAGAGGCGAGCAGTGTCTGGCGAGTCGTCATGGGTGGTGGATGTTAGCCTTAGCGCTAATAAAATGTGTAATTACACTAATATTAGTAATAAAGGTTATATATCTATTACATTTACTCCAAATTGATATCATAAACATGATAAATACCCTAGAACTGTAATAAAGACTGAAATGAATAATATAGGCCATATTATGAGTGGAGTAAGAGAAGCAGACCCCACTCATAAAAAAGATGTTTACATCAGGGTAAACATGTCTAAATCACTCTTGTCATAAGAACAAATGCAAAAATAGCATTTATTATTTTTAGAATAATAATTTATAATAATTGATCTGGAGCACTTTAAATGTCATCAGTATTTGGTAGCTGACATTTAGAGCACTCCACAGCAATTATTATTATTATTTATTATTATTTGCCTACAATATATTGTAGGAAAATAATAATAATATTTCTCTACAATATATATTATTATTTCCCTACAACATATTGTAGGGAAATAATAGTAATAAAATAATTGCTGTGGAGCACTAAATGTCAGCTACCAAATACTGATGACATTTAAAGTGCTCCAGATCAATTATTATATATTATTATTATTCTAAAAATAATAAATACTATTTTTGCATTTGTTCTTATGACAAGAGTGATTTAGGCATGTTTACCCTGATGTAAACATCTCTGAGTGGCGCCTGCCTGCTCTCTTACCCCACTCATATAATATGGAATATATTATTCATTTCAGCATCTTTATTACAGTTCTAGGGTATTTATTGTTTCTGATATCAATTTGGAATAAATGTAATAGACAGAACCTTTATTTAGTACATTCTGCTTCCTTAACCTATTGAACCATGAACAATCATAAAACACATGAAAACAGTAAAATATTGTACTATATAGTACTACATACATGTTATACTGTAGTTTAATAACAAATAATGAACAAACAAAACACTCAGCGAGTGAGTGGTGGGCGGGCTGGCTGGCTGGCTGCCGGGTCGGGGGGAGGGTAGTAGGGACGCTCGGGTGGCGTGAAACTTAAATATGATTTGGTGGCTGGGAATTTGGCGGCCGGGAATTTGGCGAATGTGTGAAGCCCGCGAAAGTGGAAAACGTGAATGTTGAGGGAGACCTGTACATATAAAATACAGTGGACCCTTGGTTTTCGTTCACCTCCAAACTCGAACAATTATGTAAGTGTATTTTCGTAAGTGCTTTTGTAAGTGTATTTTTGGAGGTCTGAAACTACTAATCTAATTTACATTTTTCCTTATGGGAACAAATTCGTTCGGTAACTGCACTCAAACAGCATTCTGGAAAGAATTTTCAACGAAAACTGAGGGTCCACTATGGAATAACTTTAAAACACTTGAAATTTTGGAAAGTTTCCAGACAGAGAGATGTGCTCATAGAGAATGTAAAAAACTGGGTGGGGCACGCAGTATTAGAAAGACGGGGAGCCGTATAGCAAGTTTTGGTCATAATTTGAAGTCACCGTATTAGCGGAACACTAAAGCAGGGCCCTACTGTACTAAAACCAATCAAAATCATTTCTATTTCTGTAATATATCTTCCATTCTATCAAACGAGACAAAGAAACCACTAATACAAACAAAAAACATACGAATATACACCGCAAAGTCGCTGTTTTAATCCAAAAACAGTCGCATTTTTTTTTCTCATTCACTGTGCTGCAGGATTTGTTTTATATGGTGCACACGTACCACATATGCATTCTCTCATATCTAGGCCCAAATTTACTGCTCACAGCTTATCTGAGCGAGCTGAGCTCATGGTGTAGAACTACAGCTTGGACCTTGGCTTCAAAGCCATAGAACTATGGGACAAACCCTCAAAGGGTTAACCCTTTCAGGGTCGGTGCCGTACTAGTACGTTTTACGAGAAGGGATTCGTGCCTTACTAGTACGCGTAAATTCTAGCGGCTTCAAATTAAGCAGGAAACGGCTGGTAGGCCTACATATGAAAGAATGGGTATGTGGTCAGTGTGCGCAGTATAAAAAAAATCCTGCACCACACACTGCATGAGAAAAAAAAAACTTTTTTTTTAGTTTAAAACAGCAACTTTGCAGTCTATTTTCGTATGGTATTTATTGATGTACATATTCTCGTTTTCTTGATCTCATTTGATAGAATGGAAGATATACTACAGAAATAGCGATGATTTTGATTGGTTTGATAATGACAAGTACCTTGAAATTGAGCTCAAAGTAGCAAAAATGTTTGATTTTTGCCGATGTTCAAGAGTAAACAAATCACACCATGCGTCCAATACACATCAACTGGCGAGTCTAATATTCTTGCACAAGTGCGCTGATATTATTTATACATTTTTACAACGATGCAGTTGTATACATAACAGTAAATCTTCTATTTTTTTTGTGAGAATAAAAATTCAAAATGGAAAGCAAAAGTAATGTATGAGGGGCCTGGAGACGTGACTAATGAACAGAGATGTTATTTTAGTGCCAGGAATGTCTGCGTTGTTTATTCTGGACCCTATTTTGAAATTGGCCATCATTTGAAATTTGTGTGAAATTGGCCAAATTGTCATTTTCTGACCACTATTTTGGGTAGTTGAAATTGGTAAATAGGCAGTTTCTTGTACTCAATCGATAGAAGAAATGAAGTTCTAGCGAAATAGCTATGATTTCAGTGCAGACGAATGGTTCAGAAAACCAACAAGTTGATAAATTAGACACATATGCAACACTTGGGTATCTTTATTGTGGAAACGTTTCGCCACACAGTGGCTTCATCAGTCCAATAGTATTGGATAATGATTTTAGTGGACTGGAACATTGGAATTGGCAAAAAATAGGGCTCAAAGTGGGTGAAATCACCAATGCGTAAACATCTTCGAGACCGATAACTTCGCGAGAGCATAATTCCATAAGTTTTCATTCAAATTTCAAACTTTTGGTGTTATGATCGGAAAAAGATTCTCTATCATTTCATAAGAAAAAATTATTATTTTTTTCCAAAAAGTTTTCGACCCTGAGAACGTGTTTCCGAGAAGGCCTGTCGACCCCCAAAGGGTTAAAGGACTGCCTGAGAGAGTTTCCAATCAATTATTTTGAGGTTAAGAATGGCTGCATTTGCGATTTTATTTATTTATTTTTAAACAATTCCTCTGTAAAGTAAGCACCAGATAGAGGCCCCTAAACTTTATCCCAAGGATGTCATGGCTCTTCTGTTGCTTGATAATGCACCTGCTCACCAAAAAGCTGATAAATTAAGCAACCGTGACCATTACAGATGGTGTGTATGTTGAGAGTTCAGCAAATGTACATGGCTGAGGGATCTAAGATGGCTCAGACTTGCTGGTAGATGGTTTGGGGAATGAAGAACAAGGAACAAGTTTAAAGAATAAATCCAGCTTAATTTGTTTGGCAAGCTGATGCTCAACAAAACTAACAAACACCAGCAGTATGCTGATGAGCATACCATTCATGCAATGTTGTTTCAACATTTGTATCTTGGCCCATTTTCATATACTTTCTTGGATTAAATGAGAAACCTTTCAGGCTGTACTTCATTGCACATTGTGTAAGCTTTTACTTGCTTCAACGAATGTCATTGTTTTGCTAAGTCGTATTTTTCACACACACTGGCCCTGAAACACCAGCCTCTAGTTTCTGCTTAACAGTTATGGCTATATGAATCTTGGCACTATCACTTGCTTTAGATGCCATTGGTAATAATCCTATACATGATACCTTAATATACAATTATTAAAATCATAGTAAATACAGGGTAAAATTTGATATGAAGTGATAATGCGAGTGTGTGCACAAACAATAACATACTGACCCATGCGGTCACTGGCCCTGCCACCCAGGAACAATGAAAATGTAAGTGTCCAGGGTGAACCTTGGATTGTACAAAATTGCAATTAAGCAGTCTGTCCATTATATTGAATGCAAGACCAGACAGGATAGCTATTTGATAGTGGATTTGGTCCACTTCATGGTTATTTTAACTGAGACACCCTATTAAATGTACATGATGAGCCTTTGTCCAACCAGATTATCCATTTTAACTGACTTCCATTTCATAGGAGTGCTTTATTGGACATCACTGCATTTGAACTTCATTTTTGTTACATACAGAAAAAAAGTAACAATCACCCTGCTCCAGGTAATTTAGCTATATGACATGCATGACTACAGGGGAGAAAGATGGTCTATTCTCCTTATGAGAAATCGAAAGCAAAATTAGTGAATGACAAAGTACGGATATTCAATACTGAACTGCACAACCTGTGTAAATGCTTCCAACAAAAATGTGCAGGGTGAAGAAAGGCACATTTTGAAAAAAAAAAAAAAAACCACAAACATTCTGGACAATAAGGTGGTCTGCAAAATTGAATTTTAACATTAACATGTGGAAACAGGCAAAACTGGCGATAAACAACCGAGCTGAAAATTTAGTCTAATCCAATACACTGATGAATGAGGAACATTCTTCAAATTATTAAAGATAAAGTTGATGCTGTGCATGCAGTCTCGGCAACAAAGTTAAAGAAAGCCAAAAAATACTAACCTTTCATTAGGAGAATGAACGGACCACCCAAAATCTGCAATTTTCAGCATACCATTCCCAGCAATCAAAATATTTTCAGGTTTTATATCTCTATGAATCACCTTTTTTGAGTGGCAGTATTTAAGTGCACTACAGAGCTGCAAAATAAAAAATTAAAAAATTATGTTTTTTTCTTTACCTCAATGGCCATCTTCTGGCAAGGCATGGTGACCCTAAGGAAACTCATTTACTATCATTCATTCACTGTCTTGCCAAAGATGTGCTGACATCACATTTCAGATTACCCTTCAAATGCAATAGCCTGATTCTATGTGGCAGGAAGGGCAAGAACTGCCCTTCCTGCCACATGCAATTAAGCCTGGCTAACAAGTTTCCCAGAATCCCTTCATAAATGTTAATTTGGTCATACCCCTACAGAAAAAAAATCCTCCATCCACTAACCCTCACAAGCCTGCTGTTCAGCCTTTAAAATTCCAACCATTCCAGGGATGAGGTTGATTATTCCTACCTTTGTCATCCTGTCCCTCTGCATCTTCTTTGCATTCCCAAACCACTCAATTTCCTCCTCAGCCTTCTGAATTATACATTCAGTGCCCACAATGTATGCTCCCATACTACACATACTATTTACACAACACATTGCTCTCAAACAAGACATCACAGACATGAGCCACTACCTCAGCCAACTTTTGTAATTTTTCATAATCAAAAGAACAGTCATTGGCAAAGAGCAACTGTCAAGTCCCACTTACTATCAGATTATTTCTATTTTAATCTTACACCACTCCAACATTAATTTCTTTTATAACCCCTTCTATAAATAAATAAAACCATGGTGGTGATAGCACATCAAATATCAAATGCCTAATTTTACTGCAAAATGATCATACATATAAAACTTCTACTCTAAAAACTTGTAACCTAAACATTACCTTCATAAAAGCTCTTAAGTACTTTTTATAGCATTATTACCAATTACTTTTTATAGCATTATTACCAATTACTTTTTATAGCATTATTACCAATTACATGCATTTGTAACTACCACATTGGTTCCTTATCTACCTACAATATGACTTTTCTAAATTTGTAAATGCAACAGTTCCATACTTTCTCTAAAGCACTGTTCACTAAATTGCTTCACTACATATTGTATCTACACATCCCCTACCCTTCCTAAATCCATATCCCAATGAAATCTTACTTTGTCTACTCCCCACCATTTTGAATAATTCTACCATACTTTATCCAGCAAAGTATACTCAACAGGCCTATTTCCCTACAATTCTTACATTCTTGTCCCTTTATAAAGTAATAACATAATAAAGCTCAACAATGAGGAAAAAATTAAAATTTAGGAGACAGGGTACCACCAAACAACTTCCTTAATTTACCAAATTACTTTAAGTGCATGTTGGTAGTTAGTTGTATATACAGTGAGTAAGAGGTATGTGGGGTACAAGGTGAATGTCATCAGTAAGAACATAAAGAAGGAACACTGCAGCAGGCCTACTGGCCCATGCAAGGCAGGTCCAATTCACCCACCGGCTTAAGCCAATGGCTTAACCCTTTGGGGGTTCAAGGGGTCTCTCTGAAACTCTTTCTCAGAGGTCCACGAATTTAAAAAAAAAAAAAAATTAGTTTTTTCCTATGAAATGATAGAGAATCTTTTTTGCGATCATAACGCCACAAAAATTATGAAATTTGATCGAAAACTAACGGAATTATGCTTTCGCGAAGTTAGCGGTATCCATGACATTTACGCATCGGCGATTTCGCCCACTTTGAGCCCTATTTTCGGCACATTCCAATGTTTAAGTCTACTAAAATTATAGGTATTTAGCTAGAACTCCATTTCTTCTATCGATTGAGTACAAGAAACTGCCTATTTACCAATTTCAACTACCCAAAATAGTGGTCAGAAAATGGCAATTTGGCCAATTTCACACAAATTTCAAACTATGCCAGTTTCAAAATAGGGTCTATAATAAACAATTCAGACATTCCTGGCACTAAAATAACATCTCTGTTCATTAGTCACGTCTCCAGGCCCCTCTTACATTACTTTTGCTTTCCCTTTTGAATTTTTATTCTCACAAAAAATAGAAGATTTACTGTTATGTATACAACTGCATCATTGTAAAAATGGTATAAATAATATCAGCACACTTGTGCAAGAATATTAGACTCTCCAGTTGATGTGTATTGGACGCATGGTGTGATTTGTTTACTCTTGAACATCGGCCAAAATCGAACATTTTCGCTACTTTGCGCTCAGTTTCAAGGTACTTGTCATCGTGAAACCAGTCAAAATTATCTCTTTCTGTAATATATCATCTATTCTATAAAATGAGACTAAGAAAACGAGAATACAAGCATAAATACCATACGAAAATAGACTGCAAAGTCGCTGTTTTAAACCAAAAACAGTTTTTTTTTCCTCATTATGCACTGTGGTGCAGGATTTTTTTTATACTGCGCACACTGACCGCACAGACCCATTCTATCACATCTAGGCCTAACAGCCTGTTTCTGCTTGATTTGAGGGCGCTAGAATTTAAGCGTACTAGTACGTCAACAACCCCAGGGCGTAAGCCGTACTAGTACGACCAAAACCCCGAAAGGGTTAAGGTAGTCAGGTCACGTCCCATTCACTAAGGAAGGAGCATGGCAACTGACCTAGTAGCACTAGCTGGTCAGGTCCAACTCACACCCACCCACCCACACCCACTCATTTATTTATCTAATCTATTTTTAAAACTACACAATGTCTTAGCTTCTATGACGGTACTCGGGAGTTTGTTCCACTCATCCACAACTATTACCAAACCAGTGCTTTCCTATATCCTTCCTGAATCTGAATTTTTTCAACTTAAATCCATTGCTGCATGTCCTGTCTAGGCTTGATATTCTTAGCATGCTATTTACATCCCCTTTATTAATTCCTGTTCTCCATTTATACACCTCAATCATATCCCCCCTAATTCTACACCTTTCTAGAGTGCAGATTCAGGGCCCTCAGTCTATCTTCATAGGGAAGATTTCTGATACATGGGATCAACTTTGTCATCCTCCTTTGGACGTTTTCCAAAGCATTTATATCCATTCTGGAATACGGTGACCAAAACTGTGCAGCATAATCTAAATGAGGCCTAACCAAAGACAGAGTTGAACAACCTGAGGACTTCTATTATTTATACTTCTTGATATGAAGCCAAGGATTCTGCTAGTGAGAATATAGGTAATGAAAAGGCCAGAGGCATGGGGTGTGTTGTGTGCATGCACACAAAAGTCTGTGGGTATAGGAAGATGGGTGCAGGAGGGAAGAGGAGCAATTGTGAAATAATGAGAGTGGTAAGGGAGAAAATGTTAACATACGAGAGGATTTTACAAAGCAGAAATGATATAAAAATGGTGGAGTATATAGAGATTTCCTGCCCTGAGCAGGAAGGAATAACATCTTTTAGGAATGAGGAGGAGCCAGATGCAAGTGTGGGGGAGATGGATGAGGCAGAGTAGAATGGGGGGAGGGGAGATGGATGAGGCAGAGTAGAATGGGGGAGGGGAGATGGATGAGGCAGAGTAGAATGGGGGAGGGAGATGGATGAGGCAGAGTAGAATGGGGGAGGGAGATGGATGAGGCAGAGTAGAATGGGGGAGGGGAGATGGATGAGGCAGAGTAGAATGGGGGAGGGGAGATGGATGAGGCAGAGTAGAATGGGGGAGGGAGATGGATGAGGCAGAGTAGAATGGGGGAGGGGAGATGGATGAGGCAGAGTAGAATGGGGGAGGGAGATGGATGAGGCAGAGTAGAATGGGGGAGGGGAGATGGACGAGGCAGAGTAGAATGGGGGAGGGGAGATGGACGAGGCAGAGTAGAATGGGGGAGGGAGATGGACGAGACAGAGTAGAATGGGGGAGGGGAGATGGACGAGGCAGAGTAGAATGGGGAGGAGATGGACGAGGCAGAGTAGAATGGGGGAGGGAGATGGATGAGGCAGAGTAGAATGGGGGAGGGGAGATGGATGAGGCAGAGTAGAATGGGGGGAGGGGAGATGGATGAGGCAGAGTAGAATGGGGGGAGGGGAGATGGATGAGGCAGAGTAGAATGGGGGAGGGAGATGGATGAGGCAGAGTAGAATGGGGGAGGGAGATGGATGAGGCAGAGTAGAATGGGGAGGGAGATGGATGAGGCAGAGTAGAAGGGGGAGGGAGATGGATGAGGCAGAGTAGAATGGGGGGGGGAGATGGATGAGGCAGAGTAGAATGGGAGGAAGATGGATGAGGCAGAATAGAATGGGGGGAAGATGGATGAGGCCGAGAAGAATAGGGGAGATGGACGAGGCAGAGTAGAATGAAAGAGGGCAAAGCAGCTGAGGTGGGGATAAAGTTTTGGAGTGGTTGGTGCACCTGTTCAATAAATGTGCCTAAAGACTGGCAGTATGCATAGTTTCTTTGTATAAAGAAAAAAGGGGATAAACTACTAAGAATTATAGGGTAATAAGTATACCAAGTAGATTTATTACTGAAAGAATTAAGGGCAAGACCAGGATTGCAGATGAACAAGGTTTTAGGAAGGGTTGGGGATTTGTAGACTAAATGTTTACATTGAAGCATACAAGTGAACAATATTTAGATAAAGCTCAGGAAGTTTCATTACATTTATGGATTTAGAAAAGGCATATGATAGGATGGGTAGGGAAGTAATGTGTCATATTCTGCAAATGCATAGAACAGATGGTAGGTTACTTAAAGCTGTTAGTGTGTTTTTATGAGGACGGTGAAATTATTTTTTAGTAAAAGTAGGCCTTAGACAGTGATGCATGTGTAATATTTATAGCTGGGATTGTAAAAAGTGAATGCTAGGTTAATGGGGAGAAGTGTGGGATTAAAAGATAAAGAATCTACTACAAAATGGAAGCTGTTACAGTTGCTTCTTGCAGATGAAATAATGCTTGGGAGATTCTGAAGATAAGTTGCAAAGGCTGGTGGATGAATTTGGGAGGGTATGTGAAAAGTTAAAAATGAGCATATAAAAGAGCAAGGTGATAAGAGTATTAAAAAAAAATTCACCTAATGAAAGATTATACACCCGATTGGAAGGAGAGAGTATGAAGGAAGTGAATGAATTCAGATATTTGGGAGTGGACTTGTCGACATATAGAGCTATAAAATATGAGGTGAACCATGGAATTGACTAGAAAAAAAAAAAGTGGGTGGTGTATCTAGGTACCTGTGGAGACAATTTTTACTATCACTTTTGTCCCCCCTTCCCTTTATATAAAGGAACTATACACACACTGTCAATGCCTAGGTACCTTCCCCACTTCATTAAACAAACCACTCCAACACTATCCCCCCTGCTTTTAACATTTCTGCCATGATCCTGTCAGTTTCAGCCTCACACACCTCTCCTACACTCGCATCCTGCTCTTCTTCACTCCTAAAAGATGTTATACCTCCCTGGCCAGTGCATGAAATTACTGCCTCCCTTTCTTCATCGACATTTAAAAGTTCCTCAAAACATTCTCGCCATCTACCCAATACCTCCAGCTCCCCATCTACTAACTCCCTTACTCTGTTTTTAACAGACAAACCCATTCGTTCCCTAGGCTTTCTTTCTTAACTTCACTCAAACTTTTTTTCTTATTTTCAGCAAAATTTCTTGACAGTGCCTCTCCCACTTTTTCATCTGCTCTCCTTTTGCACTCTTCACCTTTCTTTTACTCTCCATATACTCTGCTCTTCTTATAACACTTGTTTTGTAAAAACCTCTCATAAGCTACCTTTTTCTCTTTTATCACACCCTTTATTTCATTCCACCAGTCACTCCTCTTTCCTCCTGCACCCACCCTCCTATAGCTACAAACTTCTGCCCCACATTCTAATACTGCATTTTTAAAACTATCCCAACCTTCAATCCCCCCCACTACTCATACATGCATTAGCCCACCTTTCTGCCAATAGTTGCTTATATCTCACCCTAACTTCCTCCTCCCTTAGTTTATACACCTTCACCTCTCTCTTACTCGCTGTTGCCATTTTCCTTTTGTCCCATCTACCTCTCACTCTAACTGTAGCTACAACTAAATAATGATCCGATATATCTGTTGCCCCTCTATAAACATGTACATCCTGAAGCCTACCCATCAACCTTTTATCAACCAATACATAATCTAACAAACTACAGTACTTTCATTACATGCTATGTCATAACTTGTATACTTATTTATCCTCTTTCATAAAATATGTATTACTTATTACCAAACCTCTTTCTACACAGCTCAATTAAAGGCTCCCTATTTTCATTGACCCCTGGCACCCCAAATTTACCTACTACTCCCTCCACTACATTTTTACCCACTTCAGCATTTAGATCCCCCACCACAAGTACTCTCTCACTTGGTTCAAAACTCCCCATGCACTTGCTCAACATTTTCCGAGATCTTAGTGGCAGTTATGAGACTGGGTCTTGGTTGGAACGTGTTGTTGTTATTGGACTTCAGAAACGTCCATCCAAAGTTACTATACAGAGTGCCTCTTTAGGTACTCGTGACTTGGAGAGCATATTTGAAAGTGGCACTGGCACCCATGCTAGTCATTTGACCATACGCAAGCCAGGAGTTAACATGCGTGAAGAGTTCGTCATCACCATTCATTAAGTTGTCTTTTTTATTAGAGATTTAAATGCTATTGAGTGCAGAGGGATTCAACACTTGGAGAGGCTTATTTTATAAATATGCGGGAAGCTGACATGATTGTATAAAAGTGTTAAGGATTTTATTTATTGTAACTAGGAAGTAATTTGTGAGTTTAATGTGATACTGGTACATGTGTAATGTGTTATTAGGCAGAGTTCCCACTCCTTTACTGGATGATTGTTAGGTTACTAGAGCATTTTTACACATTAAAAATTACAAGTTGAAATTTCTGAAGTGTATGTTTATTATGTATGTATGTTGTGATCCATATAATGCAATCCTCAACTGAGCTGCATCTATTAAATTAATAAACAATTACTCAAAATAAATGGGGTGGTAGAAGAGAGTACTCAACCTCAAGAAGAGCCCCACCCCAGTTTGGTATACAGTAGACCCTCAGGTGTGTGCTTTTTAAATGATGTTTGTACAGTATTTGTACTATTTCTTTACAACAGCTTCCTAATTTCATTGATGGAAAGGGTGATCTCAATTGCATAATTTGGTGTAGGGCAAGATGAGTGTGTGGGAAAGTCTTGTATAGGGTACCATTCAGTGGTCCACAGGGCTCCTGCTCTTGCATTAATGATCATTTTGCAGCCCAAAATCCTAACCTTAATCCAGCTAATGGGACAGGACACCATAGTAGTTTTTAAAATTCAGTTCTTGAGGCAAACAGTACCCCAGTTGCTGGACTCTATAAATGTACCTAATAAGACAACTATTCATGAATTCTTGGAAAGCTACATCCTGCACATTAGTGACGATGTACATGAGAGAGGAAGTGTGTAACAGAAGGAAAATATGGTAGTTTTTTTTTTTTTTTTAAACAGCCTGGTTGATCAGGCTCTGATTCACCATGAGGCCTGGTCACAGACCGGGCCGCGGGGGCGTTGACCCCCGGACCTCTCTCCAGGTAAACACTTCTCTCTTCTCCAGGTGCATAAACACTTCACATCCAGCCCTTATTTTACTCAACACAATCCTTGAATTTATACATTTATATTCCCTCTTTTTCCTACCAAAACTTATCCTTCAACATTATTGCTACTCCTTTAGCTCTATTTGAAACCCTTGACCTAATCCCATTTATTTCTCCCCACAAACTCTACCCCCTTCAGCTTTGTTTCACTTAAAGCCAGGACATCCAGCTTCTTTTCATTCATAACATCCACAGTCATCTCTTTCTTATCATTCGCACATTCAAACATCCCACTGACTATTTTCTTTTTCTTTTTAGTAAGCCATACGGGAAAAAGGGTTACTAGCCCATTGTTCCCAGCATTTTAGTTGACTTTTACAACACGCATGGCTTACATTAACCCTTTCGGGGTTATGGTCGTACAAGTACGTTTTACGCACTGTGGTTATTGACGTACTAGTACGCCTAAATTCTAGCGCCCTCAAATCAAGCAGAAACAGGCTGTTAGGCCTAGATGTGATAGAATGGGTCTGTGCGGTCAGTGTGCACAGTATAAAAAAATTCCTGCACCACACAGTGCATAATGAGGAAAAAAAAAATGACCGTGTTTTTGGTTTAAAACAGCAACTTTGCAGTCTATTTTCCTATGGTATTTATGCTTGTATTCTCGTTTTCTTAGTCTCATTTTATAGAATACACTATATATTACAGAAATAGAGATCATTTTGACTGGTTTCACGATGACAAATACCTTGAAACTGAGCGCAAAGTAGCAAAAATGTTCGATTTTGACCGATGTTCAGGAGTAAACAAATCACACCATGCGTCCAATACACATCAACTGAGAGTAATATTCTTGCACAAGTGCGCTGATATTATTTATACCATTTTTACAGTGATGCAGTTGTATACATAACAGTAAATCTTCTATTTTTTTGTGAGAATAAAAATTCAAAATGGAAAGCAAAAGTAATGCAAGAGGGGCCTGGAGACGTGACTAATGAACAGAGATGTTATTTTAGTGCCAGGAATGTCTGCCTTGTTTATTATGGACCCTATTTTGAAATTGGCATCATTTGAAATTTGTGTGAAATTGGCCAAATTGCCATTTTCTGACCACTATTTTGGGTAGTTGAAATTGGTAAATAGGCGGTTTCCTGTACTCAATTGATAGAAGAAATGGAGTTCTAGCGAAATAGCTATAATTTTAGTAGACTGAAACATTGGAATGTGCCGAAAATAGGGCTCAAAGTGGGCGAAATCGCCGATGCGCAAGTGTCATGGCTACCGCTAACTTCGCGAAAGCATAATTCCATTAGTTTTCGATCAAATTTCATAATTTTTGTGGCGTTATGATCGGAAAAAGATTCTCTATCATTCCATAAGAATTTTTTTTTTTTAAATTCGTGAACCCTGAGAACGAGTTTCAGAGAGACCCCTTGGACCCCCAAAGGAGCAGTACAATAAGAACATAAGAAAGGAGGAACACTGCAGCAGGCCTGTTGGCCCATACTAGGCAGGTCCTTCACAATCCGTCCCACTAACAGAATATTTGCTCAACCCAATTTTCAATGCTACCCAAGAAATAAGCTTTGATAATTCTATTTACTTATGTGCGAGTCCTACTCAAATCCAACCCCTCTCACTCATGAATTTATCCAACCTAAATTTGAAACTACCCAAGGTCCTAGCTTCAATAACCCTACTAGGCAGACTGTTCCACTCATCAACTACCCTATTTCCAAACCAATACTTTCCTATATCCTTTCTAAATCTAAACTTATCTAACTTGAATCCATTATTGCGGGTTCTCTCTTGGAGAGATATCCTCAAGACCTTATTTATATCCCCTTTGTTAATACCCATTTTCCACTTGTATACCTCAATCATGTCTCCCCTCATTCTACGTCTTACAAAGTGAATGTAATTTTAGGGTCTTCAATCTTTCTTCGTAAGGAAGATTTCTAATGCTATGTATTAATTTAGTCATTCTACGCTGAATGTTTTCTAACGAATTTACAGTACAGTGGAACCCCGACTTACGATGTTATCATCTTACGTTATTTTCGATAACCGATATTTATAACGTAAGAAATTTGATTGTGACTTACGATGTTTGCTTCGTTTACCGACTTTCGTACCGGACCTGTCCGCTTGGCGCCCAGCTGAGCGCGCACTCCAGGGAGCGTCAGTGCTATTGTTTACAAGCGGAGCGACCACCCACCCACACCCACGCATTCATACAGTATATTGTCATTATTCCACTGTTTTAGTGCTTGCAACTGCTAAATAAGCTACCATGGGTCCAAGGAAAGATCCTAGTGCTAAGCCTGTGGCAAAGAGGAACAGAAATATATGTACGATAGAAGTGAAGAAGGAGATAATAGAAAAATATGAAAGTGGAGTGCGTATCAGTGAGCTGGCCAGGCTGTATGGTAAACCCTATTCTACCATCGCTACCATTGTGGATAAGAAATATTCAAGTAAAATCAAGGAAGCTGTTGTTGCAAAAGGTGCATCTGTGATCACAAAACACAGACCACAAGTGCTGGAAAATGTGGAAAGGTTGTTGTTGGTGTGGATCAACGAGAAACAGTTAGCAGGAGATACTGTTTCGGAGGGAATAATATGTGAAAAAGCAAGGCAGTTGCATGATGATCTCCTAAGAAAATGCCTGCAACGAGTGAAGTGAGCGAATTTAAAGCCAGCAGAGGCTGGTTTACAAATTTAAGAATCGAAGTGGCATACATAGTGTTGTGAGGCATGGTGACGCAGCCAGTTCTGACAAAAGTGCGGCTGAAAAATATGTTCCTGAATTCCAGGAGTACCTAGAGGCTGAACAATTCCTCCCCCAACAAGTGTTTAATTGTGATGAAACAGGCCTGTTTTGGAAGAAAATGCCCAACAGGACCTACATTACTCAGGAGGAAAAGGCACAGCCAGGACATAAGCCTATGAAAGACAGGCTAACTTTGATGCTTTGTGCCAATGCCAGTGGTGATTGCAAAGTGAAGCCTTTACTGGTGTATCTTTTGAAAATCCCGAGTGTTTGGCAGATGCGGTGTCAGCAAGTCTAACTTGTGTGTGATGTGGAAGTCTAACAAAAGGCTTGGGTCACAAAGGACATTTTCTTAGATTGGTTCAATGAAGTGTTTGGCCCCAGTGTGAAGAAATATCTATTGGACAATAATTTGCCACTTAAGTGCCTCCTGATAATGGACAATGCTCCTTGTCATCCTCCAAACTTGGTAGAGAAAATTGTGGAGGAGTTTAAATTCATCAAAGTGAAGTTCTTGCCCCTAATACCACTCCTCTCCTCCAGCCCATGGACCAGCAGGTCATTTCCAACTTTAAAAACTCTATACCAAAGCAATGTTTCAAAAGTGCTTTGATGTGACCTAGACATGAACATAACCCTAAGAGAATTTTGGAAAAAACATTTCCATATGCTGCATTGTGTACACCTTATAGGTAAGGCTTGGGAGGAGTGACTACCAGGACTTTGAACTCTGCCTGGAGAAAATTGTGGCCAGACTGTGTCCTAGAGAGGGATTTTGAAGGTTTTGGGGCTGAGCCTCAGAACCTGAGCCTGAGCCTGTTTTGGAAGAAATTGTGGAATTGGGCAAGTCTTTGGGGTTAGAGGTGAGTGGTGAGGATGTGGAACAGTTGGTGGAGGAGCACAAGGAAGAGCTAACCACTGAAGATCTGCAAGAGCTTCAACAGCAACTGGAACAAGAGAGCAGAGGTCAGGACAATGGTTCAGAGGAGGAGGTGGAGGTGGAACAAAAATGGAAGAATGTGCCTTCTTCAAGGATTAGGAGATCTGTGCAAATGGAGTGATGTGCAAGCATTTATGGATGAATATCACCCTAACCATGCTGTTGCAGGCCGTGCTGGCAACCTGTACAATCACACAGTGGTGTGTCATTTCAGGGATGTGTTAAAGAATCGCCAGACACAGAGCTCCCTGGACAAATTTGTTGTTAGAAAGAGGTCTAGTGACTCTCAAGCTGGTCCTAGTGGCATTCAAAGAAAAGGAAGTAACCCCAGAAAAGAACTTACCACCTGCAGTGTTAATGGAAGGATTCCCTTCAAACACTAGCATACTACTCCACCTTCTCCCCTCCTCCCGTCCTCCACACATCAACAACTCTTCAATAAATGTAAGTGACATGTTATTGTACAATATTTGCATGTGTATTTATGTATTCTTTATTCAATTATTTATTATTTAATGTCCAAAAGTTCTAAAAAATATTTTATATAACTACTTTTGGAAGTCTTGGACGGATTAAATTTATTTCCATTATTTCTTATGGGGAAAATTGATTCGTTTAACGATTGTTTCGCCTTAAAATATGCCCTCTCTGACGGATTAATATCGTAAGTCGGGGTACCACTGTATGTCCATTCTGTAATGTGGAGACCAAAACTGAGCTGTGTAATCTAGGTGAGGCCTTACTAATGATGTATAAAGCTGTAATATAACCTCTGGACTTCTGTTGCTAACACTTCTTGACATAAATCCCAGTAATCTATTTGCCTTATTACGTACGCTTAGGCATTGCTGTCTTGGTTTAAGGTTGCTGCTTACCATCACCCCCAAGTCCTTCTCGCAATCTGTATGGCTAAGTTCTACGTTATTTAACTTATAAGTGCTTGGGTTATGGACACTCCCGAGCTTCAGAACCTTGCATTTATCTACATTGAACTGCATCTGCCACTTTTCTGACCACGAATTAAGTTTGTCTAAATCTTCCTGAAGTTCTATGACATCTATGTTTGAATCAATTATCCTACCTATCTTCGTGTTCGGCGAATTTGCTCATATCACTAGTAATTCCCTCGTCAAGGTCATTGATATATATTATAAATAACAATGGGCCTAAGACTGATCCCTGTGGAACACCACTTGTTACAAGTCCCCATTCGGATTTAACCCCATTTATGCACACTCTCTGCTTCCTATTGGTGAGCCATGACTCGATCCATGACAGCACTTTTCCCCCAATGCCATGAGCTGCCACTTTCTTTAACAGTCTCTGGTGCGGTACTCTATCAAAAGCCTTACTAAAGTCTAAATAAACAATATCGAATTCTTTATCGTGATCAACAGCCTCAAAAGCTTTAGTGAAGAAGGTTAATAAATTAGATAGGCAGGAACGGCCCTCGTGAATCCATGCTGAGTATCATTAATCAAATTATGGTTATCTAGATGGCTTCTAATAATATCAGCTATAATTGACTCTAGTAATTTGCCTACAATTGAGGTCAGGCTTATTGGGCGGTAATTTGACGGTAGTGACTTGTCCCCTGCTTTAAAAATAGGAATTACATTAGCCATCTTCCACATATCAGACACTACACCTGTTTGAAGAGATAAATTAAAAATGTTAGATATTGGTTCATAGAGTTCCATTTGCATTCCTTAAGAACCCTTGCAAAAGCTCATCAGGACCCGGCGATTTATTTTGTTTCAGTCGGTCTAGTTGTTTCATAACCATTTCGCTAGTGACTGTGATATTACATAATTTATCTTCTTTTGGGCCTCTGTAAAAACTAATTACTGGAATATTATTAATGTCTTCCTGTGTGAAAACCGAGAGAAAATAATTATTAAAAATAGAGCACATATCATTCTCCTTGTCAGTAAGATGCCCAAAGTTATTTTTAAGGGGACCTATCTTATCCCTAACTTTTGTTCTATAAACCTGGAAAAAACTTTTTGGGTTAGTTTTTGAATCCCTAGCAACTTTAATTCCATAGTCCCGTTTAGCTTTTCTTATTCCCTTTTTAACGTCCCTCTTAATGTCAGTATACTGATTTATAAGATGACCCTCACCTCTTTTTATGCGCCTATAAATTCCTTTCTTTTGCCCTAAAAGATATTTGAGCCTATTATTCATCCATTTTGGGTCATTTCTACTTGATCTAATTTCTTTATACGGGATAAATGTTCTTTGGGCAGCCTGTATAGTGTTAAGAAAACTGTCATATTGATACCTCTCTTCTTCACCCCAGTCCACAGTTGATAAGCGTTCTCTAAGTCCATTATAATCTGCTAAGCGAAAATCTGGGACCGTTACTGAATTATCCCTACTATCATACATCCATTCAATGCTAAAGGTAATTGACTTGTGGTCGCTTGAGCCGAGTTCCTCTGTAATTTCTAAATTATTAACAAGGGTTTCCTTGCTTGCCAGAACCAAGTCAAGTAGGTTATTTCCCCTTGTAGGTTCTGTTACAAACTGCTTCAAAAAGCAATCCTGAACTACTTCTAAAAAGTCGTTAGATTCTAAATTCCCTGTCAAGAAATTCAAATCAATCTGACTAAAGTTAAAGTCCCCTAGAATTACTACGTTATCGTGCCTTGTGGCCTTAACAATTTCCTCCCAAAGTAGTCTCCCTTGTTCCCTATCTAAGTTTGGAGGACGGTAAATCACGCCTAAAATCAATTTTTCACACCCCTCTGAAAATTCTGTATGTGTTAAATCAGACTTTATACCCGCCAAAGTCAATCAGTGAGCCAGCCAGCCAGCCAGCCAGTCAGCCGGCCAACCAGTCAGCCAGCCAGCCGGCCAGCCTGCTGAATACAGTGGTACCTCGAGTTATGATATTTTTTCGTTCGAGAATGCTGTTCAAGTGCCATTACCAAACGAATTTATCCCCATAAGGAATAATGTAAAATAGACTAGTCCTTTTACACCCCCAAAAATATACCTACAAAAGCATTTAAAAAAATAAACTTACATAAAAGGGCGATTTTGGGGACCATCGTAACTCGAGGTACCACTGTACTTATTACACGTTCCAGAATCGTTTCTCTTTACTTAGGGCATAGGTTATAAGACATTCTGGTAGGATGACACTACCAGTGGTATCAAAAATGAAAAGATGTTGCACATGGATTATTATTGAGGTTTTTTATATTTCCTCTACCGCTTGTGGTGAAATCCATCTCAAAGCCACTAAACTCAGGGTCAACATCACTTTCCTCTTAAAAGTGGAGTGTTAATACGATATGACATCAGTGAATTCCTGGTGTTTGCCACACTATTTGCTCTAGCTGGCGCTCAATTGAACTGGTGCTCCCACAAGGTACTAAGTGGTCCCAGATTTTTTTAAAACTGCACACACCGAGTGTTAAGACCCATTCTATACTGACCAGTCATCTCAGTCCAATCGTGGCAAATTTTGGAGGCAGGAAAAATAAAACGTTGATCTACATTTGGAGTGCTAGCAATACTAACGTAGATCTACGTTTGGACAGTTAAGGGGTTAAGCTCATAGTTAAATTTAATTATTTGTAATAATTTTTTTTAACACACCAACTGTATCCCACCAAGGCAGGGTAACCCAGAAAGAAAAACAAAAGTTTTTCTTTTTACATTTAGTAATTTATACAGGCAAAGGGGTTATTGTAATAAATTATTTTGTTAAAAGAAGAGAGACTTGAGAGAGTCTTTCATCATAATTTTCCTTCCATATTATAGGTTTCCTTCTCTATAACAGTTTGTTTTATACAAATTTGCTATTTTGCAATATCTTTGCCAGTGTTCCTCTGTGTAATTCCTCATAGAGTTTGTATGCAATCATTGGTGGGCAGTTTTTACTGGCTGTGTGGAAGATTATGCCTGTGTGCTCTTCATCTTCAGTTTCTTCATTGGATAATTTTTTATTTTTTAACACATCAGCCATTTCTCACCAAGGCAGGGTGACCTGAAAAAGAAGAAAAACTTTCATCATCACTCACTCCATCACTGTCTTGCCAGAGGCATGCCAATACTACAGTTCAGAAACTGCAACATATCTCCACCCCTCCTTCAGAGAGCAGACACTGCATTCCCACCTCCAGGACTCATTTCTGGGTAACCAGATAATTTTGCATGTGTGATATACTGTACATTCACCGTGTGCAGTCGGTGTAGCTCCAAAGCTTATTTACATTCAACTCTCTTAATTTTTATTTATGAACTGTTTTCCAGCAGGCCACAGTTCTTTCCCAACCCACAAGATGGGTCCTTGTACCGGTACACACTAGGTCGTGGACGTGAACCGCTGAAGAAACTACCGTTTACCATACCCCAACTGGTGGCCAACTCTCCTTGCCGTTCTAGTGATGGCATTTTTTATCTTGGTATGTAGCATTCTAAACTGATAAGGTTTGTTGTTAATCAGTAAATTTTCTTAACCCTAGTGAGGTATTACGATAAGATTTGTTGGGATTTTTAACCCCGGGGGGCTAGCCAACCAGGATAACCCAAGAAAGTCATTGAGTCATCGAGGACTGTCTTATTTTCATTGTAATCCTTCAATCTTGTCCCCCAGGATGCAACCCTAACCAGTTGACTAACTCTCAGGTAAGAACTTACAGGTACCTACTTACTGCTGGGTGAACAGGGACAGCAGTGTAAGGAAACTTGCCTAACATTTACACCCGTGTCAGGGACTGATCCAAGGACACTCAGTGTGTACTGACAGGTGTGGGTCGTTAAATAGAATTGTGATAATCCTCTCATCCATTTCAATGATTGTTACTCAATATGTTCCTCGATCTCAACCATAAAAACTATTACATTTTAATATTTGTCCTCACTGGGTACAGTATACTCAGGTATAACAGATGGAGACTGCATATCTAGAAGTACAGTGGTACCCCGGTTTACGATGGTCTCCAAACTCGCCCTTTTATGTAAGTTTATTTTTTTAAATGCTTTTGTAAGTGTATTTTTGGGGGTCTAAAAGGACTAGTCTATTTTACATTATTCCTTTTGGGGATAAATTCGTTTGGTAATGGCACTTGAGCAGCATTCTGGAACGAAAAAATATCGTAAACCGGGGTACCACTGTATACTCTTCTAGGGTTAAAAGATATAAAAGATGAAGACTGCATTTATAGAATTACAGTGGAACACTGGTTAACGAACACCCCGGAAATCGTGCAATTATGTAAGTATAATATTGTAAGTGCTTGTGGAAGTGTATTTTTGGGGGTCTGAAATAGACTAACCTAAATGACATTTTTTCTTAAGGAAGTAAATTCGTTCGGTAATGGCACTTGAGCAGGCTTCTGCAATGAATTTTTTTCATTAACCGGGGTTCCACTGTATACTCTTCTAGGGTTAAAATTTTATCATAGTTTGTTAAAAAGATCCTGTGTAGTTAATCATTTATATGATGTGGCATTTTCTATTGTACTATATATCAGGAAATGTCACATGTAGGAATCGCTTTACTCATGTCTAATATTTGTACATGTTAGTTCCTGTTTTACATACTTCAGTGTACCTTTAATTTTATAATTTATGGTTAATGTTATTGTTCATTATCATTTTATTTTTTATGCCTAATGGTTTTTTTAAGTAAATCTTTCAATATTTGAGTGTGAAAACTGTTTTAAGACTGTTCTTCACTGTCTGTTAATCTGTATTTTTGATACAAAAGCACTCTGTTGACAGTAGTAAAGACATAAAGGTAGAGCAGGCTTTTGTTGTCACAGTGTTTTGGTCTATATAGAGCTCTATGTAGGCTATATTGCTCTCTCCTGTCCCTGCCCTCCTCTCTTATATATACAGTGGTACCTCGAGTTACGATATTTTTTCGTTCGAGAATGCTGTTCAAGTGCCATTACCAAACGAATTTATCCCCATAAGGAATAATGTAAAATAGACTAGTCCTTTTACACCCCCAAAAATATACTTACAAAAGCATTTAAAAAAATAAACTTACATAAAAGGGCGATTTTGGGGACCATCGTAACTCGAGGTACTACTGTATTGGCTCCCTTACCCTCGTGTGTTAGTGTGTCTAGTTAATGGTCCAAGTCAGACCGAAACATCGTCATAAGTTTCTTTCCCCTATGTACAATAGTACAGTGTGGGGGTTCTTTGTGTACAATAAAAGCTTACTTTGCATCTGTGCCTTTTCTTTTTTTTTTTTTCAAATCATAACCTAACTTGTATTTCTTTGCCTATAATTTATGGCATCCACCTGCCTTAACACTTGTTGAGTTCTCTCTCAATATACTAATCACTCCCTTGCTTTTCAGTGGCAATATCCTGCAGTGTTTGTGTTCATAAGTACGTATTAATTTCAGTATGCAGGGAAACTGCATCGAGTAATAATTTTAAAACATACTATGTATTTTTCTTTTTCAATGCACTGGTCATATTCCCCAAGATAAGATGACCTAAAGAGAAAAACAAAAGTTTCTCTTTTTAAATTTTGTAATTTATACAGGAGAAGGGGTTAAATATACAAATAACCCGCATATAAGAGAAGGAAACTTATGACAACATTTCGGTCCGATTTGGACCATTAACTAGTCACACACTAATACAGAAAGGTAAGGGAGCCAGTATATATACAAGAGGCGAGCAGGGAGGGAGCAGAGAGGACGAAGAAAGAAGGAAGTGTAGATAATTTTAAAGATACATTTAGGAAATTATTCTTGTAGGGAATTTTCTAAAATATCTGTGTGTCTCATAAAATTATTATATAATGGAAAACTTCAGAGTGATGCTAGTAATGCATAATGGGCATTTTTTTTTTTTTTTCAGGAAAAAAGACGGACTCGTGGGTTGGCGTTGATTCCCTCTCAGGAGAGAAACAGCTGGTGTTAGGAATTGACATTGTGGATCGTAAGTGCCCTAAACCCTCCCGTAACACTGTCTACTTTGGTCGCACTGTTTACAATATCATCCTCTATGAGGGATCGACTGGCAATAAATGGAACATCAGTTTTTCAGAATATGCTACGAGTACCTCCTCCTCATCTGTTGAAAACTATGGTAAGTTATTAGTTATTTGCCATGTTTTAAATTATTTAGAGTTGAATAAACAGACAGATGGATGGGAGACTCGAACTGTGGTCCATAAAGTGACAGGTCCAACGCTCTACCACCTCATCTACCGGGTTATTAGAAATCCAGTAGCTGAAGTGGTAGTGTTGGACCTGTCAATTTACAGACCATGGTTCAAGCCTCCTGTCCATCCTTCTGTTTATTCATTGTCAGTTGTTTATTACACTCACCCAAGTGACTGTATGTACAAAATTACTACTCATATTGTTATTGCTTATTAATCTTAAGTTAGTCTTAAGTTTGCCCGAAATGCTCTGCATATATGGGCTTTCTGCATGTACATACACCCAAATGTCATTCAACTTTGTACAAATATTGTATCATGCTGAAATTAACTATTATTATTATTATTATTATTATTATTATTTTTTTTTTTTTTTTAACAAGTTGGCCGTCTCCCACCGAGGCAGGGTGACCCAAAAAGAAAGAAAATCCCCAAAAAGAAAATACTTTCATCATCATTCAACACTTTCACCACACTCATACATAATCACTGTCTTTGCAGAGGAGCTCAGATACGACAGCTGAGAATAGTCCCTCCCAGCTGTCACTATCCCAGACCCCTCCTTTAAAGTGCAGGCATTGTACTTCCCATTTCCAGGACTCAAGTCCAACTAAATCAAATAACTGGTTTCCCTGAATCCTTTCACAAAATGTTACCCTGCTCACACTCCAACAGATCGTCAGGTCCCAAAAACCATTCGTCTCCATTCACTCCTATCTAACACGCTCACACATGCTTGCTGGAAGTCCAAGCCCCTCGCCCACAAAACCTCCTTTACCCCCTCCCTCCAACCTTTTCTAGGACGACCCCTACCCCGCCTTCCTTCCCGTACAGATTTATACGCTCTCCAAGTCATTCTACTTTGATCCATTCTCTCTAAATGACCAAACCACCTCAACAACCCCTCTTCAGCCCTCTGATAAATACTTTTAGTAACTCCACACCTTCTCCTAATTATTATTATTATTATTATAGATATACAATTTATCATTTGGACTAGTGGAAACAGTCATGAGAAAAGTTAAAGGGATTTTTTAACTTGGTGATGATTCTTTTCTTTGTGTACTCGGAGTTGTAAGGGAGACTAAGGTGATATAGTTTACCTGTGGAAAATTATATAAATGAAAAACAGCAAATTAAGGGATATGATGTAACTGGTTTACATAATTGAAGATGAAAGATGAGACACTTTTTCAGCATTTGGAAACCTTTATTGTAGAAGCAATTTGCCAACAAGTGGCTTCCTCAGTCCAGTACAGAGATGAATGTTGAAAGATGAGGAGAAGTGTGAGGTAATCAGTCCCTCAGCCTGGAGTCGATGTATTCCATTCAGTCTTGAGATGGATTGGTGGACTGAATGTCGACTCTGGGCTGAGGGACTGATTACCTCAAACTACTACTCATTTTCCAGCATTCATCTCAGTACCAGACTGAGGAAGCCACTTGTTGGCAAAATGTCGCTACAATAAAGATTCCCAAATATTGTAAAAGTGTCTTAATTCTTCAAAAGAAGGAATATTAAATTTACAGGTGTGGATTCTTAAAAGGCCTTATTTACACAGATAAGAATCAGTTATTTAAAACTGATTCTTACTTGGACTGTAAAGTCAAAAAAATGATAGGCAAGGCTAATTAAATACTGTATAACAAAAAAGTGAAACCGTTCTCAACCAAGAAGATTTATAATAACAAATCCAAGGAAAGTCCAACAACAATGGGGAAATCACCAAAAAAAGCCTACATCTTATGATGATGTAATTTATAATGGTAGTTATATCATGAAAAAGAAAATTGCAGGCACAGTAACCAAGTACAGTGGCACCTTGACTTACGAGTTCAATTCGTTCCGTGACCGAGCTCGTAACTCAATTTGCTCGTACTGTATATCAAATCAATTTTCCTCATTGAAATTAATTGAAATGCCATTAACCCATTCCAGCCCCCAAAAATACACCCCAATTTTTTTGTTACGGGTTTTTAAATAAGAAAAATGTATTTATAAATAAGAAATGATTTTTGCCTTTTTTGCCAGGTCCCAGCAATGTTTTAGAAATGCTGGAGTATATATGAAACTCCTTGAAGCATGGTGTAAGATGAGTGTCACTCCACTGCTGACAGTGCAGCAGTGGAGTGACATTTGATGATCGTTCACTGCCTTGGCTTACTGTTACACATAAACATGTCTATCTGTTTGTTTCTGTCTATCTGTCTGTCTAGCTCTGTCTGTGTTTATCTCTGTCTCTGCTTATCTGTCTTTCTGTCTGCCTGTGTTTCTCTCTACTTGTCTCTCTGTCTTCCTGTCTCTCTACTTGTCTCTCTGTCTCAGAGAGAGAGCCGCTCATGAACCAACAGGTATTACACACGATGCAGAGTCGTCACGTCTGATTCCTGAACAAGTGAAAATGTGTATTACTTGCCATTCATGCTTATTATGCCTTATATCTACAAGCATAGAACATATAACACTTTGTCTGGATTGTTTGGGTTATCCTAGGTAATTTACACTATGTATAACTGTATTTATGTGTACCTGTGAGATAGAGACAGATAAACAGAGACAGAAACAGAGACAGAGATAGACAGCCAGCTGGCCACCCAACCAGCCAGCCTGCTGAACATGTATTACAAATGTTCCAGAATTGTTTCTCTTTACTTAGGGCATACGTTATAGAACATTCTGGCAGGATGACACTACCAGTGGTACCAAAATTGAAAGGATGTTACACATTGGTTATTATCGAGGTTTTTGATATTTCCTCGGTATCTCCTGCGAGTGGCGGAGTATCTGAAGCTCTCTCGTAACTCGGATTTTGGCTCGCAACTCAAAGCAAAAAATCGACCGAGGGACAGCTCGTAACTCAGAAAATTCGTAAGTTGGGGCACTCGTAAGTCAAGGTACCACTGTATAAACAAGCAAGTCGCTCACAGGTAAACAATAAATCACTGAGAGTAGATTTTTTCTTCTTCATATTTTATTTTACGCCCATGTTGGATTTACCTTTTCATGGATCAATGCATAAATAACCTTCACATATGAGAAAGAAACTCATGACGATGTTTCAGTCGTACTTGAACCATTAACTAGTTAATGGTCCAAGTCAGACTGAAGCATCATCATCAAGTTTCCTATGTGCGGGTTATTTGTGTATTGTTCCAGTCACGGTATTGTGCCTTCTTATTCTTTATGAATAAGTGTTTATGACATTTATGTTATACACCTGAATATACTAACCCACAATGTTTTTTTTATCCTTGTAATTTTGATCAGACTTAGTTCACTACACATCTACTGGTCAAGGTTCCATATTAACTGTAGACCAGCAGACCGGCTCACTACTCTGGACGTTGGAACTTGAATCACCACTCGTTGCAATGTATCTCTTGGGTCCTGAAGGTGAGTGGCTCTCCTGAAACTGGTTTTAACATTTAGAAAAAGTGGCCTGAAATTAAGTATTGGTAGGTATCAGCAATTTTGATGGTATCAGTGGGTATTAGATTCTGATGGTATCAGTACAGTATGTCCTCGACTTACAAACACGGTGAGAATCTTTTGTATTGTCTGGTTAGCCGGACTTGAGTCCTGGAAGTGAGAAGTACAATGTCTGCACTTTAAAGGAGGGGGTTTGGGATATTGGCTGTTTGGAGTGACACCTAAACTGTCATATCAGGGCACCTCTGCAAAGACAGTGATTATGTGTGAATGATGGTGAAAGTGTTTCTTTTTTTGGGCCACCCTGCCTCTGTGGATTACGGCTAGTTTGTTGAAAGAAGATTATACTTACTGCAGTAGAGAGGTAGACCTGTCAGTTTTATGTAAACTGTAGTATCTATGTGCCTCTGGCAACACAGTGATAGAGTGAATGATGGTGAAAGTTTTTCTTTTTCAGGCCACCCTACCTCAGTGAGAGGTGACCAGTGTAATTAAAAAAATTATTCTACTTGAGTACTGTACAGTCATACTAAAATTAACATTCACTTTCCTGATACCAGATACGTACTGTATTTTACATGAACAAGACACTCCAGTGTCGAGGATGCCCCCTAGTTCTGATTGGCTAAATTTTTGAAAAAAAAAAAAGATAAACGGTACTTCGGTCTCCAAGACCCTGGGTAAATTTTCAAGACTTATATTGGGAAAAAATATAGCGTCTTCGATGCCGTAAAACACGGCATATTGTATTTCTTCTCACCACATTAGCTTTCTCTGGTGATTAACTTGCATCTTGTATTGTTTTCAGGTGGACTCTTAACAGTTCCCATGATAACTGTTGCTCCCCAAACTCTGACTCATTTTACTGAAGAATTCATGCACCTCACACATCAGTCTGCAGATGGCTCCGATGGTCTCCTTATTAAAAAATTGAGGTACGTTTGACTGTTTAAAAAATATGTACTGGTGCTCTTCGATTTATGATATTTCAACTTTACGATGGTGCAAAAGCAATTACTTGGAGATGAAACTTAAGATAATTACCCAGCATGAAGGCGGCAAGTCCCTAACTTGTACTCATTTACTTTTCAGTATGTACTGGTATTTAGTTAGTTACAATAATTATTTGTTTATTTACTTATTCAGTGGCAGTACAGTAGTTATATATTTACTTATTTATTTAGCATATCATATTCATATTCAGCTTACAATATTTTTAACTTACGATGGGTTTGTCGGAACGTAACCCCATTGTAACTTGAGGAGCACCTGTAAATGTTTTGTAATTGGCCACTTCATCATTAGCTACCTTGTTGAATGCATGATTCATCACATGTTCATCAAGACTGTGGTACTGACTACCTTCTTCTAGGCTGAGTGACTCATTACCTCGTCTTCTGCCCCTCCAGTCTTCTGTATCATACTGATAAAGCCACTGGTTGACAAAATGTCTACAGAATAAAGATGCCCAAATGTGGCACGTGTGTCTAATTCGTCATGTATTTAACTACACAAGAAGCCATATGCAATGCTATACCTAGTTTTAAGTACAGTGGACCCCCGAGTTTCAGCCATAATTCATTCCAGAATGCTGTTCAACTGCCATTACCGAATGAATTTGTTCCCATAAGGAATAATGTAAAGTAGGTTAGTCCGTTTCAGACCCCCAAAAATACACTTACAAAAGCACTTACAATATTTCACTTACATAATTGTTCGAGTTTTGAGGTGGTAGAAACTCGGGGGTCCACTGTAATTTGTAAGTCTTATGATTAGTTGATTAGTAACCTGAAATGCATTGCATAATTAGGGACTTTCTTTTGTGCTGATTTTACTCTGTATATACTTTTTTTTTTTTTTTTTTTTCAACAAGTCGGCCGTCTCCCACCGAGGCAGGGTGACCCAAAAAGAAAGAAAATCCCCAAAAAGAAAAAACTTTCATCATCATTCAACACTTTCACCACACTCATACATAATCACTGTCTTTGCAGAGGAGCTCAGATACGACAGCTGAGAAAAGTCCCTCCCAGCTGTCACTATCTCAGACCCTCCTTTAAAGTGCAGGCATTGTACTTCCCATTTCCAGGACTCAAGTCCAACTAAATCAATTAACTGGTTTCCTGAATCCCTTCACACAATGTTACCCTGCTCACACTCCAACAGATCGTCATGTCCCAAAACCATTCGTCTCCATTCACTCCTATCTAACACGCTCACACATGCTTGCTGGAAGTCCAAGCCCCTCACCCACAAACATTCTTTACCCTTCCCTCCAACCTTTTCTAGGACGACCCCTACCCCGCCTTCCTTCCCTACAGATTTATACGCTCTCCAAGTCATTCTACTTTGATCCATTCTCTCTAAATGACCAAACCACCTCAACAACCCCTCTTCAGCCCTCTGACAAATACTTTTAGTAACTCCACACCTTCTCCTAATTTCCACATTCCGAATTTTCTGCATAATATTTACACCACACATTGCCCTTAGACAGGACATCTCCACTGCCTCCAGCCTCCTCCTCGCTGCAGCATTTGCAACCCATGCTTCACACCCATATAAGAGTGTTGGTACCACTATACTTTCGTACATTCCCTTCTTTGCCTCCATGGATAACGTTTTTGTCTCCACAGATACCTCAATGCACCACTCACCTTTTTTTCCTTCATCAATTCTATGGTTAACCTCATCCTTCATAAACCCACCCGCTGACACGTCAACTCCCAAATATCTGAAAACATTTACTTCTTCCATAATCCCCCTCTCCAATGTGATATCCAATTTTTCTTTATTTAAATCGCTTTGATACCCTCATCACCTTACTCTTATCTATGTTCACTTATAACTTTCTACCTTTTCACACTCTCCCAAACTCGTCCACTAACCTTTGCAACTTTTCTTTAGAATCTCCCATAAGCACAGTATCATCAGCAAAAAGTAACTGTGTCAACTCCCATTTTGCATTTAATTCTCCATAATTTAATCCCACCCTCTCCCCAACACCCTAGCATTTACTTCTTTTACAACCCCATCTATAAATATATTAAACAACCATGGTGACATTACACATCCCTGTCTAAGACCTACTTTTACCGGAAGTAATCTCCTCTCTCCTACACACCCTAACCTGAGCCTCACTATCCTCATAAAAACTCTTTACAGCCTTCAGTAACTTACTACCTATTCCATACACTTGCAACATTTGTCACATTGCTCCCCTATCCACTCTATCATATGCCTTTTCTAAATCCATAAATGCAATAAAAACTTCTCTACCTTTATCTAAATACTGTTCACATATATGCTTCACTGTAAACACTTGATCTACACATCCCCTACCCACTCTAAAGCCTCCTTGCTCATCTGAAATCCTACTCTCTGTCTTACCTCTAATTCTTTCAATAATAACCCTGCCATACACTTTACCTGGTATACTCAGTAAACTTATTCCCCTATAATTTTTACACTCTCTTTTATCCCCCTTCCCTTTATATAAAGGAACTATACATGCTCGCTGCCAATCCCTAGGTACCTTCCCCTCTTTCATACATTTATTAAACAAAAATACCAACCACTCCAGCACTATATCCCCCCCTGCTTTTAACATTTCTGTCATGATTCCGTCAATTCCAGCTGCTTTACCCCTTTCATTCTACGTAATGCCTCACGCACCTCCCCCACACTCACATCCTGCTCTTCTTCACTCCTAAACGATGTTGTACCTCCCTGGCCAGTACATGAAATTATCGCTCCCTCTTTTCATCGACATTTAAAAGTTCCTCAAAATATTCCCGCCATCTACCCAATACCTCCAGCTCCCCATCTACTAACTCCCTACTCTGTTTTTAACTGACAAATCCATTCGTCCCTAGGCTTTCTTACCTTGTTTATCTCACTCCAAAATTTTTCTTGTTTTCAGCAAAATTTCTTGACAGAGCCTCTCCCATTCTTTCATCCGCTCTTCTTTGCACTCTCTCACCACTCTCTTCACCTTTCTTTTACTCTCCATATACTCTGCTCTTCTACTAACACTTCTGTTTTGTAAAACCTCTCATAAGCTACCTTTTTCTTTTATCACACCCTTTACTTCTTCATTCCACCACTCACTCCTCTTTCCTCCTGCACCCACCCTCCTATAGCCACAAACTTCTGCCCCACATTCTAATACTGCATTTTTAAAACTATCCCAACTCTCTTCAACCCACCCACTACTCCTACTTGCACTAGCCCACCTTTCTGCCAATAGTTGCTTATATCTCACCCTAACTTCCTCCTCCCTTAGTTTATACACTTTTACCTCTCTTACTTGCTGTTGCCATTTTCTTTTTGTCCCATCTACCTTTTACTCTAACTGTAGCTACAACCAAATAATGATCTGATATATCCGTTGCCCCTCTATAAACATGTACATCCTGAAGCCTACTCATCAACCTTTTATCCACCAATACATAATCCAACAAACTACTTTCCTTACGTGCTATATCATACCTTGTATATTTATTTATCCTCTTTTCATAAAATATGTATTACTTATTACCAAACCTCTTTCTACACATAGCTCAATTAATGGCTCCCCATTTACATTTACCCCTGGCACCCCAAATTTACCTACTACTCCATCCACAACATTTTTACCCACTTTAGCATTAAGATCCCCAACCACAATTACTCTCTCACTTGGTTCAAAACTCCCCACACACTCACTCAACATTTCCCAAAATCTCTCTCTCCTCTACACTTCTCTCTTCTCCAGGTGCATAAACACTTACTATAACCCACTTTTCACATCCAACCTTTATTTTACTCCACATAATCCTTGAATTTATACATTTATATTCCTTCTTTACCTGCCATAACTGATTATTCAACATTATTGCCACTCCTTCTTTAGCTCTAACTCTATTTGAAACCCCTGATCTAATCCCATTTATTTCTCCCCACTGAAACTCTCCTACCCCCTTCAGCTTTGTCTCACTTAAAGCCAGGACATCCAGCTTCTTTTCATTCATAACATCTACAATCATCTCTTTCTTATCATTCGCACAACATCCACGCACATTCAAACATCCCACTTTGACGATTTTCTTCTTCTTCTTTTTAGTAAGCTATACAGGAAAAGGGGTTACTAGCCCATTGTTCCCGGCATTTTAGTTGACTTTTACAACACACATGGCTTACGGAGGAAAGATTCTTATTCCACTTCCCCATGGATATGAAAGGGAAAAGCAATAAGAACAAGAACTATTAAGATAAAATCAAAGAAAACTCAGATGAGTGTGTATACAATAAACGTGTACATGTTTGCGTAGTGTGACCTAAGTGTAAGTAGAAGTAGCAAGACGTACCTGAAATCTTGCATGTTTATGAGACAGAAAAAAGACACCAGCAATCCTACCATCATGTAAAACAGTTTCAGGTTTCTGTTTCACAGTCACCTGGCAGGATGGTAGTACCTCTTTGGGTGGTTGCTGTCTACCAACCTACTACCTCTGTATATACATTATATTTTATATACATTATCTGAATGTTGATAGAAATAAAGCATTATCATTGTGTTGATGAAGTCTTCAAGGGAAATGACTTGATGCTGGTGAAGGGCTCTTGATTCAGGTAATTGGAGGTACTCTTTACTTCTTTGGATCAAACCTGATACGTCTCAAACCACAGAACAGGTTGGGT
The DNA here is from genome assembly GCA_009830355.1 of Cherax destructor. NCBI lineage: Eukaryota > Metazoa > Arthropoda > Malacostraca > Decapoda > Parastacidae > Cherax > Cherax destructor. The sequence continues at coordinate 58,492 of WNWK01012031.1, forward strand.
TCAAGCCCCACCCATGCCATGGTTTGTTTGCAATCGTGTCATTACGATTTTGTGAGTCCTGATGCCTCTCATTCCCCAGGTGCTGTGTGATCCCCTGTGGGTTTAGTGCTTTGTCTGAATAAAACAATAATGTGACACAAAGCATAAAAAATATTAGGGAATAAAAGTTTTGCAGCTCTGATAGCATAAAAAATTAATTCCACTTTCTTTTATGCTGGAATTTTTTTTTATCTATGTTAACTGTCATTTTTATCTTCAACAGCCCCACAATCTACATTGGAGAGTGCAGCTCAGGAGTATATGCAGTCCCTGCCCTGGTAGATGCTAACGTAGCCACTATCTCACGTAGAGGATCCCAGCTGCTGCTAGAAGGACCTCCTGGGAGTCGTGGTATACTAGGTTCTCGCCAGTTTAAAAGTGCCAGCGATGCTGATGAAGATAAGAATCCAGATGTCCTTCTTCTTGGTAAGCAAGTCTCTTGCTAGATACCTTTAAGTCCTCTGCACTCATTAAGGTTTGCTTTAAAACCAAAAATATCTTCTTTGCCTTATTCTCTTCTCTCTATCTACTTCAGATAAATTAACAAGATGAAATGCTGTTTGCTTATGTGTGCATAAGTACAGAGATTCTCCATGGGGAAGTGGAGAAGAAACCATCCTTCATATGCCACACATGTTGTAGGAGGCGACTAAAATACCTGAAGAAAGGAGCTAGTAACCCCTTCTCCTTTATAAATTACTATATAAACTATAGTTTTCTTCTCTTTCGGGTCACCCTGCCTTGATGGGAGATGGCTGGTATGTGAAGAAAAATGTACAGGGATTTGGTAAATCATTTCTTCAACATGAAAGTGGATAAAGAAGTGTAATAAAGATTAGTTGGAATGCAGTAGAAGTTTACCTCATACTGAGGTTCAAAAATAGATAAGATGGCTCAGTCACTTCACTCAGTCGAATGTTAAGAGATGGAAACATGAGGTGTATAATGGTGGAAGCTGAATGACCGATCGTTGTATAAAAATTATTATTATTTTTTTTATTAACACATCGGCCGATTCCCACCAAGGCAGGGTGGCCCGAAAAAGACAAACTTTCATCATCATTCACTCCATCACTGTCTTGCCAGAGGGGTGCTTTACACTACAGTTATAAAACTGCAACATTAACACTCCTCCTTCAGAGTGCAGACACTGTACTTCCCATCTCCAGGACTCAAGTCCAGCCTGCCGGTTTCCCTGAATCCCTTCATAAATGTTACTTTGTTCACACTCCAACAGCACGTCAAGTATTAAAAACAATTTGTCTCCATTCACTCCTATCAAATACGCTCACACATGTTTGCTGGAAGTCCAAGCCCCTCGCACACAAAACCTCCTTTACCCCCTCCCTCCAACCTTTCCTAGGCCGACCCCTACCCCGCCTTCCCTCCACTACAGATTTATACACTCTCGAAGTCATTCTGTCTCGTTCCATTCTCTCTACATGTCCGAACCACCTCAACAACCCCTCCTCAGCTCTCTGGATAATAGTTTTGGTAATCCCGCACTTCCTCATTGCAACATTCATCACCCATGCTTCACACCCATATAAGAGTGTTTGCATAACTATACTCTCATACATTCCCCTCTTTACTTCCATGGACAAAGTTCTTTGACTCCACAGACTCCGAAGTGCTCCACTGTAATATTTTTTTTTAGCACGCTGGCCATCTCCCACCAAGGCAAGGTGACCCAAAAAAAGAAACACTTTCACCATCATTCACACTATCACTATCTTTGCAGAGGAATTGATATGAAGATGTATGTGTAAGTGCTTGAAACCTATCAGATATTTTTCCTATTTTTCACTGTGGTATTTTTATTTTATTTTTTATTTTTTTTAACAAACCAGCCATATCCCACTGAGGCAGTGTGACCTAAAAAAAAAAATGAAAGTTTCTCTTTTTAAATTTTGTAATTTATACAGAAGGGGTAACTAGCCCCTTGCTCCTGGCACTTTAGTCGCCTCTTACGACACATGGCTTATGGAGGAAGAATTCTGTTCCACTTTCCCATATATATATGTTAATACAAGTCTCTCTATTATATTTAGGTTATTATGAGATACCTGAGAAAGTGAGCGCTGATTTGGTGAAAGCCAGCCCGGAGGAAATGGGCGAGATGAGTGATCATATTGTGCGACTTGGCATTACACATGAAAAAAACGACAGCCAGTCACCTAGGGCTCAAGATGCTGTTAGAAGTGAAGCCAAAGATGTTGACAACATATTTTGGGGTTTGTAATTACATCAATTCTTGATTGCTTACAGATTTTTTTTTCTACTAGAGTATTAAAAATTGTTAGCAAATTTTCAGTACTGCCTTGATTAATATTTTTATAGTATTGAAATAGCTTGAAATATAAGTAATGCCAAAATTATATATATAAAGTGTTTTCACATGTGGTGGAACTGAAATGGATTAAAAACATAAGATAATAGATGCTACAACCATTGGAAATTAAAAAAAATACAAGTTCTCCTCAACTTTCGATATTTTGAATTTACGATGGTGCAAAAGCAATTACAGTGGTACCTCTACTTACGATATTAATCCGTCAGAGAGGGCATATCTTAAGGCGAAACAATCGTTACTCGAATAAATTTTCCCCATAAGAAATAATGGAAATAAATTTAATCCGTCCAAGACTTCCAAAAGTAGTTAAATAAAATATTTTTTAGAACTTTTTGACATTAAATAATACACAATTTAATGAAGAATACCTAAATACACATGTAAATATTGTACAATAACATGTCACTTACATTTATTGAAGAGTTGTTGATGTGTGGAGGACGGGAGGAGGGAGAAGGTGGAGTAGTATGCTAGTATTTGGAAGGGGAATCCCCCTTTCCCTTAACACTGCAGGTACCAAGTTCTTTTCTGGGGTTATTTCCCTTTTATAGGTAGTAGGTTGGTAGACAGCAACCACCCAGGGAGGTACTACCGTCCTGCCAGGTGACTGTGAAACAGAAACCTGAAACTGTTTTACATGATGGTAGGATTGCTGGTGTCTTTTTTTTGTCTCATAAACACGCTGGATAACAGGTATATTTAGCTACTTCTACTTAC